>CAWZYM010000448.1:0-178921 GCA_963966185.1 Rhabditoides inermis | reverse complement strand
TACTTTTGTTAGGCATACTCTGGCATAATACTATTATTTTATCTTCATTTAACGCATACTTGACACAATATCACAACACTAGAATAAAAAGATGGAAGAGGGGGAAAAGAGAGAATGATGATAGAGATAGGATAAATATCAGGTGATGTGTGCTCAGTGTGGTCATACATTATGAATTATCCGCGATCAATGATTCTTCACTCACCCCGCTGCCACGCCGTATATGTCACCTGCAACTCCATATAATGTCACCTGCAACTCCAAGCATCTGTGAATCAACCGGAGTTTGGTTGTCTCCAGGTTCGTCAACATCTCCTTCGATTATATATTTAGGTATCCGCTAGGGTTTCGTAAATTTAATAGACTTTGTGGATCAGAATTTTCCTCTAACTCCAGAGACACCAGATGAATATCATATTTATCTCTAGAGTTGTGCACCATTGTGCACATATGTGGTGTCAGTGATAACTGCGGAGTTCTACACAATTTTAAGAAAGGTATTTTGTTTTTGTTTAGTTTGTTGTTACTTGTTTTGCTCAATTAATCATTGTTCTGATTTTACGCATACTACAATATTATAGGAATAGGAATGCCTATCTCAAAATCAACCATATTAATATTGTATATAATTACCGTCTTTTGTAGAAATCGTGAAACGTATTTGGTGTAAAACATTTTGCGAGGTGCAAGTTATGAATTGTGTTGGTTGTTGAAACCATATTATTGCAGAAGAATCTGCAGATTGAATCATTGTTTGTTTGTTGCTCACGTAACCCCTTTATCCGTGCAGGTTGTGGATGTGATGTCGGCTGCTCATCAGCAGCAGCAGCAGCACGCGCTGCGCGTCCAGCACCTCGCCCACCACCTCATCGTCCGTGCCTCATCCACACTACCTTCTTCGTGTATTTGTTGTTGACATGCTGACGTTGTTGTTTTCAGACTCGTCTTCTCTCGGGCAGAATCTCCGCCCTGCCCTACGATGCTGAGGTGTGATGTTTTGTATGTTTTTGCATGCAATCATGCAAACGTTGATTGGTATATATTTGATAAGTTTGTTGGGTGAAATGTTAAATTTCTCTTTTATCCTTTAGTAAGGAAAATGATATATGCATTCCGCTCATTGGAGTTGCAGCTTCACAATTCTTTTATTTTATGATTGATGTGAACTATGTGTTCAGATCTGGTTGCTTGCCTGCTCCCGCCTCCGTCGGCAGATGAACAGACAGCACTCACCTGTCGTGTACCTCAGGCTCATGAAGGTGAACCTTTTTTCATAGATATAGTCATATTTTACTATTTAGTTATGACAACAAACAACAAATAAGGTATAACGATATTCCTGGTCAGGACATGGAATGCTCGCTTGACTTCTGTTCCCTGCGAGAGGCTGCGAACGAGTTGATGGACCACTACGTGGGCAGTACCCAGTGGAGAGACGACATGTCATCAGTGCGGTGGGTTACACATCCATACATCAGTTCCTATCTTGGATTAGTCCACTTTCCGTAACTTTGAATTGTTACACTGAAGAAGCATATACATCGTGTTTCGGATAAGTTTCATATGTATATGGATAAGCCGATTGCAAAACAATAGGGTTTAAATTGTAATCGTGATGAAGTATATATTCATGCGTTATCCATTTCGATAATGATTTTCTTCACTATGTAGTGTTATATGGAGTGAGGTCATCTTTAAAGGATTACCGGATTCTTTGCTTATGTTGAGTATCGTAGTACATAGAGCGTATTACGGTATGCTATCCTCTCCCACCTAACCCACAACCCACCTTGCCCTGCTGTGTGGTGTGAGGTGTGTTCATAGTGGCCCGGAAGCATTGCCGTAATGTATATGTATAGTACCTCGTCCCTTGTGAGTGCTGGGCGTTGCTTGTTTGCACCTTGCTTTTCTTGTAGCTCTCCTCCTCTCGCTGGCTCACTCCGCTGTTGCTCATGAAGGAGAGGAGCGATCAGGCTGGGTGGGTATAATTATTGGCAGTTGTCAGTTCAGTTTTATTATTTTGCTTCAAGAAGATTTCACTTCCGTACGCCCTACAAACGTGTTTTTTTCAGTTCGAACGGTCTACCCTACAACACTCTTCTCAACGACATGTTTGGACATGTTCGAGGAGCGAAAAGAGAGGAGGAGACCGAGCAGACAAAGGAGCAGTGGGAGCAGTGGGACGAAGAGGATGAGGAGGAGAAGGAGCAGATGGAGAAGAAGCAGCACACAGAGAGGAGTGGGTGCTCTCGTTGTTCCTTAGTTATTATAACTTACATCGAGAAGTGGTGTGGATGTGAAAATTAATACACATACGGCTCGCTGATGAGCTCACGTTTTTTGTGGCAAAATGACAGTCATGCTCATGCAGTGAAATAGTACATGTATAGTACTTCTATGGCCTCATTACAGCATCCATGCACGTGGTTTCTCTGGGCGCGAATCGACACGGAATGCTGGGTGTTCCGACCGACAAGGAAGTGCACAGAGGGAGGAGGGTGCGGGTGGGAAAGGACCGAACACAGGTACGTGCTCTCACATCATCCACTCTCTTTCTCATATTCTGACTAGCATCTTTTGATCGGACAGGAGAAAGCAAGAGTACATGCATAAAAACGGATAAACTTAAACATGGTGTATGCGTTTGAGGTTGTCGACGTCTCGATGTCGTCTTCTCACTCTCTGTTTCTGTCGGACGACGGCAGAGTGTGGGGATGCGGACGGGCCGATAGCGGACAGGTGGGGAAGTTAGGGATAGAAGACAGTGGCATCAGTGGTTTTAGCGTGTTTTCACACTAGCATTTTGTTGCTGGAATTCGAGAATACACAGTACAGTGAAAGTTCGGTTATATCGATTTCTTTTAAAATACTATATTTATGTTGTTTGCAGCTCGGTCACTCGCACCATGCAGAGGTGCACGAGCCAGTGGAGCTGCGCACGGGAGGCAAGAAGGTACGGTAGGGGAGAGGGGAGGGGTACGGTACATTGAGGATACGGTACTCCTCAGCTTGTGTACTATGAGAAGCTGAGAACTAGAATGAATACCTTATGTCATATGACAATGTCGCTGGGAAGAGTGTAATTGTATTAGGTCACCTGGACCCTAAGCAGTTGCGAATCCTCACCCCTTATCAAACGCGGCTACGACAGCCTTACAGTCGGCGAACACACACCCCACTCGAACCCCCTATTACTATAATCAGAAAATGAAATGTGTGCGGGAGCCGTCTGGATTGAGAGTGGATCTGCCTGAATCTAATACTGTCACTGTAAACCCTTGTGGAAACGGAAGATGTAAAATATGTCCTAAAATACAATTCACAAATAAGGTAACCAGTTATGCTACAAATCTGAATTGTACAACTATGAAAGAAGGAAGTGCTAATTGTCAATCGAAAAACTTAATTTACCTAATTGAATGTAACATTTGTAATGTGCAATATGTCGGAGAAACAACGAGGACACTCAAAATAAGAATGGGAGAACACAGGACATCAATTAAATACAATAAATATCACACATATCTTTGTAAGCATTTTCAAACGAGCGATCATTGCAGCGAAGATTTCAGAATCATTGTTTTGGACAATTTACCTGAAAACTCTCAGAAGACTGTTTTATTGGATAAAGAAGTGCAATGGATCAGATTACTTAATACTGCATATCCGTACGGCTTGAATGATCAAATCAAAGGATTTGGAAATATATCTGAACTCAACACCACAGACTGTAAAATTAAAAATCAGCCTTACAATTGTTTGAAGTTAGATCTACCAAAAAAGAAAAATAGAGGAAAGAAACGAAGATAGGGGTGACCGGAAGTGAGCGTCACAATAGGGTGACCGGAAGTGAGCGCTAATTCGCAATTAAAAACTAAGACTACTGAAAGAGTTAGTAAATACAAAACTTTCTACCAGGCTAGAAAAATTAAAATCTAATATCGAACATTCTAACACTAATATAATTAACTGCACACAAGAAATAAAGAAACTACACACTGATTTTGTTATCACTTGTATTGATAAAGCATCCGGAAATTATGCAATAACTTGTAAGAAGTTATATCTAATCACTCTTAATAAAGAGCTAGGATATGATCACGTTAAAAATGCAGTCAACAACGCAAATGAAACATACGCCATTTACGAAAAGGAAAAAGAAACTGAAATTGTACTACGGCATCTCATAACGACCAAAAATAACAAATTAACTACAACTACTGATCAACAAGTACTGCCTAAAATTTATGCAATCCCAAAGATGCACAAAACGCCAATTAAATTTCGATTCATTACTGGAGCATATAATAGCAGTTTGAAACAGATTTCGATAGAGCTCCAAAGAATACTATCATTCGTAAAAACACACTTTAAAAGATATTGCAATGTAATCTCGGAACGTTTCGGAACGAACATGTACTGGTCAATAAATAACAGTTTGGAAGTCATACACAAACTCAAAATGACTCAAAATAGATCGGATATGAAAATATTCACTGCCGATTTTAGTAGCTTGTTCACAAATTAGCCTCATTCTATTGTGAAACAAAACCTTTTCGAACTAATTGAACTCTGTTTTAAGAATAGTAAACAAGAATACATCTGTACAACTTATAAAAATGTGTTCTATACTAATAATAGTCAAGAAATCAAACACAACTATTACGATAAAAACGATGTGAAATATCTCATTGAATTTGTTTTAGAAAACAGTTTTGCGAAATACGGAAGTAACCTTTTTAAACAAATTTCTGGAATTCCGCAAGGAAATAACGCATCGCCTATGATAGCTGACCTAACTCTGAGCTTCATGGAATATAAATTCTGTAAACAAAACATTGAATACCTTAAACATAAACAGTTAAATTGCTTCAGATATATGGACGATATTCTTGTTATTTATAATGAAAACAGCATAATCAACAAACTACAAAATGATATTTACCATAGCTCACTTACTCTTGAACAAACAAATACAGATCCAAATAAAACAGTCTTTCTGGATTTGAACATTCACTTAGATAACAACAAGTTCATAACTAAACTGTACAATAAAACTGACTATTACAATTTTCATGTGGTTCGTTTTCCACATGCAAATAGTAATATATCGTTGAATGTATCATACAATTGTTTACATGGAGAACTACTGCGAATCTTCCGTTGTTGTTCGAAATTTGAAGACTTTAAAGAACGTTGCAAACAACTTTTCGAAACGTATATTAGTAATGCTCATAATCGTTCGCACGTGAAATTGCGACTATCTAATTCGGTTCTTTCTAATAATGTTCTCAAAACCAAATACAATTTGCATACAAAACGTAATTTCATGGAATTCATCAATTTTGTCACTGGCTAGATGGAAGTCACTTCGGAATCAGTAAACTATGCTCTCGCAATTCTGATCTACCCAAAGCGATCTACCCACCACACTCTTCCGCGCATTTTCTCTCACTCGTTCTCGAATGCTCTGCCCACCCCGCTTATCAGTCGTCTCGCGCACTTGCCTCATTCGACCGCATTCACTGATCGCAGCCTGCCGCTCTCTCCCCACCATCCTAATACGTTGTCCGTCCCCTATTCCTGCCCACTTATTTCCCTATTACGAAACATTAATTTGTCTGTTATTTCCCCCCATATCGAACATTCGTAGTGAACACTTTTCCATCAACTTCATCTCTGATGAGACTCCGGGTTGATGGAAGGCTCAAGTGGTAAGATGCTAGGAGTCGAAACCACTTGATCCAAATTCGCGTTTTCTTTGTGATCACTCTATTGCGTGTTATTGATTGTGTTGTTGTGACTGACTGTATGCTTGGAGGTGTACGCAGTGCTGGCCCTCGACGGCTGCTCCTACTTCGTACACCAGTTTGAGTGAGTCATTTGCTCTCATTCCATCCAACTGCTCGTTGTCCGCACTGCGCACTGAAAGATGAACGGAACGTGAGTATACATTCCATTTCAGTGGTCCGGGCGGTCTAGTGATGATGGGTGTTATGGGAGATGCGAGCGCGTTTGGAGATGGAACAGGAGGGTATAGAAAGGTACGTGAGGGGGGGGGGCAGAGGGGTAAATGAGATTAATGTCGACTCAAACGTACATTTATGGTATTAGGCGGTTATATAACGCTACAAATTTTTAACCGTTCAGCGAACTTTACATTTCTACGTTTCATGTTCTCGCTATATTATCTGAATTTGTGCAACACAGTAATATGTCCTTTGTTTTGTTCTAGAGATGTTTTGATTTAATATGACTGATTTCAGAGTCAGCTGGTCTCTCTGTCCCGCCTCGTTGATCAGCGATGCAGCTCGTGGAGAGGTGCGCAAGCGTTTGTTTCGTTTCGTTTATGTTGTGTTGTTTAATGTTTCGAATCGTGTATACGTTGTGTATACATTGTTTCAACAATTATAAAACGCTCTGGAGCTGCTACAATTGCAATAAAGTGTGTATCGTGCATGATGTCTACTCGAACTTGTTGCAGTCTCCTCCCGCTCCCTCCACCCTCTGTCCTCTCTCGCTCCAGTAGAGGAGACGAGTATTGCGGTCGATGAGAAGATGAAGGTGAGCGCATTTTGTTGCATTGAAAAAATCAGTGGTTCTAAAATATAGTTTCTTTTAAATGCTGGTTTCAAATATATTTGGCACCAAACATGTTTCATGAATTTTTCAAAAGACTGTAAATATAATCATTTTTAATTCTGTCAATTTACAAGTCGATACCGTAAAGTGTTATAGTTATAATAATAAAGACGGTAGATATATACTCAAATTTAATATTTATCCAAACTAAAAAAGAATCCTCTTCCAGCTCTTGATCTACTTTGATCGCAGTCGCGGTGAGGTGTTCTATCGCGCACAGGAGAGAGGATCACAGGTACGGGGTACGGTAGCCGATAGGTATAAGATAATAGGTTAATTCAATTAAATGGAAATGGATCTATAAGTGGAGAGGTGTGGAGGAGAGGAGACTGTGATTGTGTGTTGTAGGCAGTCTCTTCGACCCCCGAGCCGGCGCATTTCTTCCTCGCTGGTCACTTTCTCCGGAGGAGGACGGTGAGTCAGCCAGCATTTAGGAAATGTGTGAGACGTTCAATCATTGATTTTTTTTTCTATATTTTCAGGTGGTGCAAGCTCAGTTCACTCAGAAGCAGGCTCTGCTGTTGACAAAAGAAGAAAAGGTGAGAGGGTGAGAGGGAGAGGGTGGAGTTGAGGTCAAGAAAGAGAGGTGAGAGAGATTACTAATTATTTATTTTAGACCGGCCTCTGCGTCCTCTATCGTGCCAATATTCGGATCGTCAAATGTGATCGGTGGGAATTTATTGCAGTTTGACGGCTAACCAAACTAACCAAACTAACCAGTTTGACGGCTAACCAAAATGTATGTTGTGTAGCATATAAGTCGTGGTTTCTAAAAAAAGTGATGATCTAACAAGCTCGTAAAATCGTAATGTGTTGTGTTGTTGTTTGCAGTGGCGGCTTTGAGTACAAACAGGATCCGCGGGCAGTGGTGCTGGAATGCGAGGTAGGTGCGCATATTCTCAATGTATAAGGTGTATGTGAGCAATTCACATCATACTCCATGCCATTATTCTGCGTCCACCATGTATCTGTGAAGCGACGAGTAGTAGTTTATTTTGGGAATGTTATTTGATGCTAAGCAAAATATTTTATTTTTCAGGAAGTCCCTCTCTCGATGCCGCCCCTTGCCTTCACATGCTCGCCCGATCTCTGCGAGGTACGACGTTTCTGATTGGGACTAGTTATAGTAGGGTAGGGAGTTCACATCAATTCACATTCAAACTCTTGTTAGAGAGTACAGTGTGTGTAACATGTGCGATACGGTAGGTGGGTATCCGATGATGAGGGTAATTGAATGAGAGAATCTGTGTGTGTGTGTTGAGGTGATGGTTTCGTGTGTGGGCGGCGCAGCGCCATCGACACATGTCAGGCCACTGCTGGTGGATGAAGAGAGGTGAGCTGGAAGGCAAGTGTCCGAACAGAGTGTATTCACTCTCATTCTGGTCGTTGGTATGACGTCATAGCAGGATAAGAACGAGATTAAGTAAAGAGGGCACGGAAGTACAATCGAGGGATGTACCCTATTTTTTCAAACTTTACGTTTCTTTTATAACAAACTATAACTGTACCCTATTTTCTCAGAAAACACGAAATTGTTTCTTTTTCCAAAAGCCTTGGATTCTACTTTTCTTCCAATGAAGAGTTTAGAACCTCATTTTACGTGAAACTCGTTGTAATAAAGTATGATCGTTGTCTTGGGTGAGATGTGTGATTTGTGGAGCTTGGACGTTGTTCTCTGTTCAGTTGGCAGCCCATCCCCCGTCCGTACCGCCACTGTGGTGACTTGAGTGATGTGAGGGCGGAGTGGAGGGAGATGGAGGAGATGCACGGAGGAGGAGGAGAAGAGGAAACAGCTGCAGAAGCACAAGTTGGACTAGGAGACGGCAAGGTGAGCATTGTATGTTCGTTTAAAAATTGGAATACTCTCATTGTGGTAAAAATCACAAGTATGTAGTAGTGAATGATGCTTGAGTATGTGATGAATTTCCAATTCCAATGAAGTGTGAAACGATTTCAGTGTTGCGAGGTGCGCCCGATCGTTTTCGATGGTGACGAGACTATGGAGCTGATGTGTGGTGGAGTGAAGGGAGAGGGAGGAGGGGAGGCGGTCACTATCAGCAGGTGAGGTTTTTATTTGAGTTGATTATTTAAAAAAAAAGTCAGAACTCATTACTACTTCTTCTAACTACTTCTTATGTCTCTATTCAGATGGCTGCTGGAAGCTCACTCGGAGTACGTACATATTGCCACATCTTCGGTGGGTGGCTTCCTCTTACTCTCTTTTACTCTTTCACTCTCTCACTAATCTTTCTTTCACCATCTTTGCCTTCTGCAGCGTTGGGCCTCCTTCCCCACCTCTTTCTCGTCTGGCGATTCTCAAGAGGAAAGGGAGACTTCCACTGTGAAACTCGATTGTGATGCAGAGGCGTTTCAATGGTAGGTTTTTTAAAATTACTTTATCAAATTATATTGGAGTGATTGGTTTGGTTGTAGACTGTGTAACGCATACCACTTGAGGTTCGTCGATGTGCTGTTGTGTCGGGAGCGGGCGGAGCGACTGGGAGTGGCAGAGGTGCGTGCTGGTCCATGCTCGACGCTCGTTTCCAACCTGGTTCTCGTTGCAGCTTCTGTCCGCCCTCTCAATCGCCGACCAGTACATGTTCCCCCGAGTGATGGTCGACTGCCACAGAATGGTGGAGGAGAGGAGTGAGTGAGGGGGAGGCATCGAGAAATAAAGATACATATTGCCTTTTGTGTTTTTTTGTGTGTCATTCTGTGAATGATGTGCTATACAAAGGTTATGCCAGAGGGAATCAGTGAATGAATTAAAACGATGTTTGTATGTTTGATTGTTGTCTTTTGCAGTGTGTGACGGTGACTTTCCTTCTCTCTGGCCCCACTTTGAGTGGGCGTCTCGCAGATTCGGAGAGGGAGATGTGGTCCGGGAGATTTGGATTAGGAGGGCACAGGTCCTTTTGATTTGTATTTCATTTGTTCATTTTCATATAAATAAGTAAATAATGAAGATTGCATATGTATTTTGATTCGTTGTTGTACTTATTGTTTTTGTCTGAGATGCACATTGTGGTTTATTTATTTTGGTCGCTTACAGTGATATATATGATATGATTCTTGTTTCAGTGTCTGTTGGGTCGTGGTGTGTATCACATGCCCCCGCCTCTGATGAAAGCTCTATCAGATGAGCTGGAGACGATGCGAGAAGATGAGAAGGGACGGGGAGGAGAAGATAGCGGATGCGCGCCGTGAGTGGGGAGGCGAGGGGAGGGGAGAGACGGAAGCAAAGAGGGGAGTTGGTTTCTTTCAGTGAGCGCATCACTATCCCGTATGCATTCGCCCCGCAGGAGCTGCGTTCTCTCTGGCAGGTTCAGGGAGGAGGGGCCGGCGACTTTGCGGTTGGTATTTGTATGTTTGTATTTTGTCAAAGAGTGGTCAGGAGAGGTGCCCTCCGTACACAGAGAAAACGTACTATTGAAACCACATACCCTGCATAAAGTAACCCTCATCCCAACTACAGTAACCCGATATCCCATATAGACAGAACACATGTACGAAGAGGTTAATGCGCGAAACTATCTCCCTCTAACTAAAATATTATATATCAAAATGTTGACAAATACTGAGGTGACAGTTGTGTTTTGTTGTATGATGATGTGACTGCAGTCGACGTACGTTCCTTGTGCGGAGTCGTGGGAGGCCGAGTCTCAGTTCTATGTGGATGAGATGGCAGGAGGAACGACTGTGCACTGGTTCGAGGTAATACACACAAGCATTGCTGATTCCACCACACTCAGTCGATCTTCGGACTAAAGTGACACATTTATACATACATCGTATGATCCTATATGTAGGCTGCCAATTATGAGGTGGAAATCCGAATGTTGCAGTTCCTCTCGGAACGCCAATCCCGTCTTTCATTCCTTCCCCCTTCTGATGAGGAACTCGCAGTGGAAGTAGAGGAGATGGAACAGGTATTTTGTGTTAATTCAAATTGTGTTAAATTCTAAATCATCGTGTACATATATATTATTAATTAATTACTTGTTTTGCGTGCCTTCTTTCGTGTGGCGTGTGATTTCGAAAATGTCGGTAACACGCCCGTGGCCCGTGTATTCGGATTTTCTTGTGTGTTATTTACCAAACAGTAATACATATAGTTTCGCCTGGTGAATTGTTTATTTTCCAGATCGACATTCTCTGCCGCAGCCACAAGCAGTCGAAGAGGGAGAAGGTATGATGTGTTTCAGATTCAGTATAATATATCTTGTATTTTCACAGTTTTGTGTGCAACTAGATCTCGAAAATTTGAAAAGCTTTGTATGAATTATAGACGCTCATATCTGCAGGCATCTTCTTTCTCTCGTTCGTCTCCTCGTTCTCGCACCCAGTCGACGAGGAGTAAGACAGAGTCGATTGGAGAAGGGGGAGGAGGAGCAGATGAGGAGGAGAAGAAAGAGGAGGTGGAGAAGGAGGAGCGGCAAGTGGAGAAGGTGAGTGAATAGTATATTTTCGTATGCCCTATTCGTATCTCTCGTAATAGTAAATCTGTGGAAAACGATGCAGGAATTAAGTTTGTATCATGAAAAAGAACACTTCCTACTTTCAGGCTCTGTCTACGCTGTCCGTGAATGATGAGAAGCACGCGGAGAAGGCGAAGGGGCGGTCGGATGCCCGGCCCCCGACAGCTGCCACTGCACTCAAGCCTCTCTCACAACCCTTCGACGCTGCTTTCCCTGCACTGGGCCAGGTAAGGAGACAGTCTCCCTCTCCCTCTCTTTCTCCCTCTCCCTCTCCCTCTCCCTCTCCCTCTCCCTATCCCTCTCCCTCCCCCTCTTCCTCTCCCTCTCCCTCTTCCTCTCCCTCTCCCTCTTCCTCTTCCTCTTCCTCTTCCTCTCCCTCTCCCTCTCCCTGGGAGGACGAGGGGAAGAGAATACCATTGAGTGATGTCACTATCTTTCAGACGCCGCATCCTGTTGTTGTCTCGTCTCCTCCCAGACCCGTCCTCTCACCCGCGCAGCAACAGTCGATCGACAGGCACTTTCCTAGTCTCGGAGGAGAGGGGGTGAGTATTGTTTTCTCTAAATTCTGATCTACATGCTCTTGGTTTGGTATGCGGTGTTTGAGCCGTTGAGAATGTATATATTTTGTTAAGACACCGATATATCGATATGCCATCCAGTCCATCATTTCACTTTCACTCGTGATGTGATTCTGTAGAAACTATGATGCAAACACATGTGTGAAAAGTATTAGAGTAAGTACGAATGCCAAATGTATCCGTCTAGAAATCTTTTTGTTGAGGATTGCACCCCGTCTCCGTGTTCGTCAACTGGCAAGAAACGACTGGTGATGGGTCGGGGACAGAGGATGCGGCCCATGGATATGGAGGAGAAGAGGGAGGAGAAGAGGGAGGGAGGAGGAGGAGCAGTGAGAGGGTGGTGGGTGGGGAGAGAGAGAGGAGGAGGAGGAATGAAGAGGGAAAGAGACTGTTCTTATCAGGGCCGCCCCGCCTGTCGCTGCTTGTAACGGCGCGCCGTCGCTTGCACAGATTCAGATGGAGGTATGCCAAGTTTTACGTGCACCTTTGTACATTATGTTTTAGAATAACATGGATAAAGTAGAAATTTTAAGTTTTTATTTTGCAAAGATATGATTTTGGTTTCATCCACTCATATGCGCAATTTCTAGGAATCTCGGTGTTCGTCTTCCCGGCCGTCCGCCCGTGTCCCTATTGCACAGAAGAAAAAGGAAGCAGCTGGGAACTACAACAACAACTATAACAACAACAACACGAGTATCAAGGTGAGTGTGTATGGGGGAAGGAGTGAGGCAGGGCGGGGGGAGTGGTGCTGGTTGCAGTCGTCTGCTCGGTCGTTGCCGCCCCAGCATCCCGGCTCTCTGACCAGTATCATGAAGGAGGAGGAGAGGGTGGGTCGGAGCTCCATTATTGTTATTTATTATTTCGTGGCGAGCTCTATAAAATTTATACACATCTTTGTTTCTGAAAGCATTTATCATTTATGTGGAATTTTCTTGGCGCATTGTAATATTGAATTGTATTTGACGGGACATTAGTTCCATGTTCCATGCACAATAAGTAACATATTCGAATGCATCCGGTGCGCCCTTTTTTTCTTGCGATAGTGTCTTCATTTCAGATGTTGACTGAATCTCGTCGCGTCTCCCGTCGCCCTCTGGCCTATCTACAGATAGAGGAGACGGCTATGCAGGAGTTGTTGGTGAGGAGAGAGGAGAGGGGGGGGGTGGGAGATAGGAGGGGTGAGTGTGAAATGGTGGTAGAAGGAGAGAGTTGTTGGTTGTTATATTATAAATGAGTGATGAGTTCAAACATTGATCAGTGAGTGGTGGTTGAGATGGTCATCTCTATTGTTCTTTTGATACTTAGTAATTGAAGGGTGTATAATGTGAATTGTTTCTCGATGACTTGCTGTGATGTTTGCAGGAGTTGTACAGCGTGCAGTTGGATGGGGAGTGTGTGGTGGGCGTGGCTCGGGTCGAGAGACACAACGCCACACAGAGCTTCTGGAACCATGGCTAGACGCCGTCGCCGCACGCCCTGTCATCTCCCATCTTTCACACTGCCCTCAACTCATCCGCACTCAGTATGGCTAGGTTTTTTCTATAGTTGAATGGATTGTTTATCTAATGAGTTGTTTGTATTTGTCGAAACGGGATTTAGAGTCTGTTATAGTTATAAATATATTTTTTATTAATAACGAATTGGAGAAACAATACAAACTATGAGTGTACACGTGAGCGCGAACTACATTCAATTGCGGCGGAAAGTCCTCGGCGGGTAGGGCGGCACGACGGACTGGCGCTCCTCCTCCAGCATCGGCCTGCTCATGCTGTCGCCGACGGTGGACGGGTCGAACGGCGGCACTTGCAGCTTGCTGCCGGCTTCCTGAAGGGAACAGGAGAGATGAGAGAGCATGTGATAGGCTTCTTCGCTTGCCACTCGACTGCGTGGAAGTGCCGCGCGATGCGCACCCACACGGCGCGGCGTCGCCGGTGCGAGAGAACCATTAGGTGGGCGGGGCTTATTATAACTGCGCGCTCCCACATCGCACAAGTTTACTGTAGATTTGCAATAGAGCACGCATTCTTAACATCAGGGCAAATAAACACGAATATATTTGTACACTCTCTTTTTGTATTTAAAATGATAGTTTCGCCGTGAATGAACTGTGATATACAATCCAACGATGGTAAACACATAAACGTATCATTTTGATACACGAACAGTCACTCACGTATAATATTCGTTCTCTATTCCACTTTGGATCTGATGCGTTCTCCAGGCGAAGGGGTAGGGGTCCGCTATGAGACAACCGTCGAGTCTGGAACTACACACTCTATGGACTTTTTCTATTCCATATGTCTACTTTCGAGTCCCGGAAACCGCATTCGCATCGCTCTCCCCTACTTTTCACAAATCTGTCCTCTCCCCAACGCTGTCAGTGGCGCCGCGCACCCAGACCAAGGGGTCCGCTATGAGACAACCGTCGAGCCTGGAACTACACACTCTATGGACTTTTTCTATTCCATATGTCTACTTTCGAGTCCCGGAAACCGCATTCGCATCGCTCTCCCCTACTTTTCACAAATCTGTCCTCTCCCCAACGCTGTCAGTGGCGCCGCGCACCCAGACCAAGGGGTCCGCTATGAGACAACCGTCGAGCCTGGAACTACACACTCTATGGACTTTTTCTATTCCATATGTCTACTTTCGAGTCCCGGAAACCGCATTCGCATCGCTCTCCCCTACTTTTCACAAATCTGTCCTCTCCCCAACGCTGTCAGTGGCGCCGCGCACCCAGACCAAGGGGTCCGCTATGAGACAACCGTCGAGTCTGGAACTACACACTCTATGGACTTTTTCTATTCCATATGTCTACTTTCGAGTCCCGGAAACCGCATTCGCATCGCTCTCCCCTACTTTTCACAAATCTGTCCTCTCCCCAACGCTGTCAGTGGCGCCGCGCACCCAGACCAAGGGGTCCGCTATGAGACAACCGTCGAGCCTGGAACTACACACTCTATGGACTTTTTCTATTCCATATGTCTACTTTCGAGTCCCGGAAACCGCATTCGCATCGCTCTCCCCTACTTTTCACAAATCTGTCCTCTCCCCAACGCTGTCAGTGGCGTTTATGTTTGCGAAGTGCATTTTTGATCAGTTTTTTTATCATCATGAAAACAAATCGCATTGTACAGACAAGATAACCAAAAATGTTAACAACGGAAAACATAATATAACAACACTATCTATAACATCATGAAATCATACAACTTCGTAATCGTGCAATCACTCTTCCCAGTCAGAGTCGCTATCCTTTACCACCTCTCCATCCTCCTCTCCCTCCTTCTCCCCGCTGCTCTCCTCCTCGTCGCTGTCTTCGTACTCCGAAACGTCCTCGTTATCTATCTCATCGAAGTCATCCTTCTCTCGGTCCTCCTCGTCTTCCTCGACGTCTCCCCACTCCTCGTTCTTCCACATTCCGAACTCCTCGAGGAAATCCGGCTCGGCAGGACCGAATAGAGGAGGTTCGTCGGGATCCGTCTTCTTGTTTCCCATCCGTCTGAATGGCGAGATGAGCACCTCCTGGTTCGAGCGGTTCACGCCAATGATGATTTGGGCAAGGGCTTCGGCACTGACTCCTAGAGCGGAACAGAAGGCAACTCGGAACGCGCCGACAACTCGGTGCATTCCCTCCACTCCCTGCTCGGACAGGTGTCCGAGTGTGTTGTACCGGGTCGCGAACTGAGGGAAGTGGTCACACATCTGGTGCACCTTGCTGAGCATATCCTCGTCCGAGCAGTCTCTCGTCCACACCTTCTTCAGAACTTTACACACTCTGTCCACTTTGGCCACCTCATCCTTGCTGAGGAACCGCGACTGAGTCAACATGTGCAGAGAGTTCAGACAGATCAGCAATCTGGCGAACTTCTGCATCTTCTTCTCAACCAACTGGTTACTCGGGTCAATCGAGCGGATGTGGTTGATGAATGTGTAGCGATTGCGAAGAAACGCCTTCACACCATTGCCATCCAGGAGCCCTGGAAAACGACATATAGAATAAAGAATCAAAAACATACATTTGAATCGAACTCACCTCCGTGGTATGCCACAAGTAGCACTCGCTTCTCCGCTGCCAGTTTGTCGAACAGCTTGAATCGTTCATCTTGGTACGCATGTCTGTGCGCAGCATGTGTGTCGACGCAGGCGTCTCCATACATGACAGAGATGGTATGGTAAGCTCGCATAGCATCTTCCTTCTCCTTGTCGGTCTACAATGTCACGTATACTAGTGGTACACTTTTTACTGGTGGTTGAAATAATTTTATTCACAGTGTGCATACCAATTAAAATTTATAATAAAACATCAATTCTATGATAACTCTGTGATATGAGTTGTTTACTGTTCAAGTATCGATCTGGCATCAAAATATGGAGATATTGTTCCCTTATCTGCTTACAAGTTTACTTGACAAGTGAATATCAACTTTGAACTCTTTAATTAGTTTATATATAGTCCTGCCAGGACTACATTCGGGATGTGATGGCAGTTGATCAATGTTGTTGTCACCACTGTTATTCACATTACCGTTGTTCTTTTATGCATACCTGAGTAGCTCGGCAGTCGAGACACTTCCACATGACATTCTTCTCTTTCTTCTTGTCGCTGGCAGGAACATACCCCGTACAGTGCACGTGCTCTCGTCGGCCACACCTACATTTTGATAAATACACAGTTATTTTTAAGATTAGGAGTGAAAAGGCGTATGATGTAAATATACTTACTCGGAACACTTGACTTCTTTGTGCTCCTTCTTGTGCATTCTGTGAATACACCATCCCACGCAGGGTCCATCGTACCAGTCGTTTCCGCTCTGCTTCGTCTTCCTCCCCCGTCTAGCGACGCCAGCCTGGTCTTCCTTCCTCCTGGCCACCCACGTTTCGAAGGCGTCCCTCGCTTGTCTCCTGTACGCCTTCTCCTGTTCAAGTTTCCCTAGCTCTCCGGCCGAAACAACATCCTAAAATGCGTATGAATCATAATCATGAACAATCTTATCCAAACTACTCCAACGTACCGGAATCTGGAAAGTAGTAGAATCAATGCTCTTCTTCTGAATCATGGACGCCACCATCTGAATGACTGGGTAAACACATTCACTATCACAAAAACCAGTAGAAACGTAAAAAGAAAACTATTGGTAAGAACATTAAACATTAAAGGTCATGCCTTGGCAGCCATTATCCGCATTTTCTTGTAGATGTCCGAAACCGGTGCCAGAAAGTCGTGTAGAACGGATGGAAGGAGAACGGCATTCTCTCCAATCAGGGGCGGTTTGTGGTATCCGAAGCGACCGCTCTCTAGCATCTCCACAGCACGGGTAGCCGTTCTCAGAGTACGGCCCTTTCCATCACCGGCATACATGTCCTCCTTGCGGACTTCACACTGAAACATGCGTAAATTTCGTCTTCGCCTTTTCTTTCTCCTTTTCTTTCTCCGTACTCTCTCTCTCCTTTCTCTCTCTCTCTCTCTCTCTCTCTCTCTCTCTCGCACAAAACAACACACACTTACAAGAACGCATGGATGCGTACACGTAAACGAGCGCAGTCCCACCAGAGCAAGCATCGCCTAAAATAACTCGTAAAACATTTTGAAACGTTTATATCTTTCACCTTGAGGTCCCCAGCCCATTGCACTTCACTGGAACATCTCCTTCAGCCAGCTTAGCCTGAGCTTCTTCAGCATCGCCAGACCGGCGAGTGGAACCTACGATAAATATTACAGTAACGATAAACGAGAAAGGAGAGAAGATGACAGGAAAAGGAAAGGAAAAGTAGACCTCACCTGAAGCAGAGACGAAATATTCTCGTAAGAATCGTTCTCGGCGAACGCAGCCAGTATCGCATGGTTGCAGGGCGCGTGAACCAAGCCCACTGGTCGATTCGAGAATGCGATGGTGAGGATGGTAATGCCGTGTCCTTTATCGAGCCCTGCCTTGAGCCACAGCCTGCCGCCGTAGGGTTCGAGATCTCTATCCAGCATACTCTCAGTGGCTGTGAGATATTGCTGGACGAACGTGGGAACATCTCTGATCTGCAACAAGCAAATCACCCTACTTACTATATTGAACACGTGTGAAGAAAGAAAGAGAAAGAGAGAGAAAGAGAGAGAGAGAGAGAGAGAGAGAGAGAGAGAGAGAGAACTCACGTAGGTGCATGGCACAGCGGGCTTGGGAGATATGGACAAGAGTGTTCGAGTGACGAGAGTGTGCTCTCGCATCCATCTACTCATGGCATAGCGAGTATGGAATGGATTGATTCCTCCTGCTCGGACCATTGCCATGCGCATCTCGTGCAGCTGGTTGAGCGAGATGTTAAAGCGAAGGAGCAGATAACCGCAGAGGTCTACAAATGATTATTTTTTTTCCCAAATTCGCTGATAAGCGATACAATGAATATCCACACTTCTAAAATAATATACACAGCAAAATAATTTGTCGTTATATGTTTTCTATAAAATTGTGACAAACTTCTTACTCGACTCGACAGAGTAAGATAAGATGGTATACAGTACCCCAAATGTGTATGTGTCCGTGTCATCTTTTCTCTCTCTCCGTACTCTCTCTCTCCTTTCTCTCTCTCTCTCTCTCTCTCTCTCTCTCTCTCTCTCTCTTTCTCTTTAATTAGGAAATGACACCAGACAACATACACGTCGCCACTTCACAAACACTACTGCATACGACAGATTTTTTATGTGTTTCGTGGTTTCGTGGTGTCTGGTGTCATTTCCTAATTGCCGAGAGAGAGAGAGAGAGAGAGAGAGAGAGAGAGAGAGAAAGAGAGAGGAGAGGGGGAAGGGGAAAGATCGCTTGCAGACAATCATAATCATCCCTTTGTTTCTCCTAAATTTTCTCGTCGTGTTGCGCGTCTTTTTTCTTGTATTTTGTGGGAGTAATTTTGATGTAATGCATCACCACCCCGTTTAGTTTGTTCATTGACCTTTTCATTTTTCACGTAAAAGCCATTTCATACCCCAGACATATTCACTGATTTGATTTGATTTGTCATATTCACCTATTTGCATGAGTCCGTCATGGGCTGGCAGCACCACACCATACTTCTTCCTCCCCAATTCATCCTCCAGCTCGGCTGCTCTGTGCAGCAGTGCTCGCATCGCCTCGTTGTCCCTTTGCGGATCCGGCGCCACATCGTCTGCGCGAACCAGATTCAGCAACAGTCGTCTGGCAGCAGCCACACGCGCCCTTAAAATATACCATTATGGTTTGAAACACAATGATTTCAACTTTCTCACCGTTTAGCAGAGTCACCGCATTCGAGAAAATGAATTCTGGTTCCAGCCACAATGACGTGCAGCTCGAACTTTCCATCCGGCGCCTCAACAATCAACTTCTCTCCTGTTCTCCCAGTGAGGCGGAAAGTGTTCTGAAACGGCGCAGTGAAGAATGGGAGAGAGAGAGAGAGAGAGAGAGAGAGAGGAGAGAGAGAGAGAGAGAGAGAGAGGGGGGGAAAGGGAAGGAGGGAGAGAGAGGGAGATTGATTTGGAATTACTGACCTTCCTGCTGAATGACTGTTCGGGAGCAATGCTCTCCACCAGCATCTTGAAGTCGGCTTCTCTATCGCTGCTCTGCTCTCCTTTGTCGTGCTGCGACAACTCCGGCATCGACTCCATCGAGTCATTGCGTGTCGGCAGGGGGTTGGAATGTTCATATGTAGAAACACGGGTTGAGCACGAAGAAGGGTTGCTGGGAGAGCAGAGCTCCGTCGGGTCATCTCCATGGAAGCCATCGCCTGCAGCCTGTGCCTGCCAACTCATCCTGTTAGTCTGCGGGTCGCCTGTATGGGGGTCTTCGAACATGTCTCCCGAGCTGTGTCGCGACACATTCTGTTTCTGGATCGCAAAAGATTGATTCACGGAGTCTCCAATGGCGTGCCCTATGGATTGCATACGGAGCGAATGCGGGACGTCTCCTTGTGAGCAAACGTCTCGCCCAGACTGCACAGGCCGGGATGGGCTTGCCGGAACACTTGAAGACGACACTCGATCCGGTGAAGCGGGTGAAGGAGATGGAGAAGGAGGAGGAGAGGTCGTGCGAGGAGGAGAGGTAGTCTGTCCAGGCGCTGGAGTGCGAGTGGGTGAGCGCAGGACCACTCTCCGGGCTGCAGGAACAGAACCGGCAGGCTTGGCAGGTCCTCGGCCATAGAAGTGCTTCACCCGTCGACTCTTGTTCTTCTTCTCCTGCAATGAACACAGATTCTTTTAGTGAAACATATTCAATGACGCTATTGTTTGTCTCTAATTGGTATGGATATGTCTTCATCTACGCTCACGCAGATCAAAACGTACACGATTTATCTAGAAAGCAAATAACACATCAATATCACGTATTTTATTAATGTACGACGGTACGATTTCAATCCAGTGATTTCAGTCCATTTTTCAATCCAATCATCTTTCAAACCCTCTGGTATAATAGGACCAGTCGGTGGGGTTCGTGAACCCATTGCCCGTTTCAGAGAGCCATAATTTACGGCGATACTCTATCTATCTTCTTTGATGCCACCACACCCTCGTTCCAGGAAAAGGGAAAAGGACAGAGCGCCGCAGAACTGTATGATTTCCATAAACTATCCGACGTCTCCTCCCTCATTTCCCCACCAGTCGCAGAATTTTGTGATTCAGACATGAATTGTACTAAAGTACTTTTATGTTCCATCATAAATGCATTACACAGAAAGGAAAAACGGCTAACATACATACATACAGTCCACGCACAACAAAACAAAGTAATACAAATACAATATCGAAAAACTATATTCTCCTCTGCTTGGTCCAGTGAGATACGTCCTCGACCTGAATACAATAAGTAATAAATACATATTGCATTCCATAACGTTGCCCCGTTTTTGTTACAAACCACCAAATTTACCAAAACACTCTCTGTTGTATCCCCTATCACGCACCTTCTTGCTCCATTGTAGATGTGAGCTAGTTGGCGTGGATCGACTCGCGCGAAGACGAGTAGGGGGCTGTCCAGATTTCTTGACACCCTGCCCGCGCTGAACAACATTGTTATAATAAACACCAAATTCAATTAATACTCACCATTCGCACCGTAGGCTCATCAATGTATCTGGATGTAGAGGTTCGAGTTCTGGGTGAAGTAATGAGCTGCAACAAACATTGCGTGTAACGTTAGTACACAATTCCACTCACGCTGGCCGCTGCGTTCGTGATGAGCTGAGCATCCAGGGAACGACGAGGCTTGCGCGCCGAGGCGGTAGGTGGTGGAGACATGCTGAAAGTCAATGAATTACAAAACCATACATAATTAAAATAAAATTATTAAATCAACAAAAAAACCTAGTAGTAGAGGGGGAGTTAAACCTATATATCACGACGAGGAATGATTAGATTGCATCGCGAGCAGAATTCAGTATTCGATACTCACATACTAGTAGATCTCACACAGTATTGCATGCGATAAATGTCTATCATTCAGATACAGTATCACATAACCAAAAATGATTCAACCAACCTGTTGTGATGGTGGCGCCGACAGGCTGTGATCAGGATCTTGGTGCACGAGGTAGCGCCTGAGAATATCATAACATTATATCAATCGAATGCTGGAACAACAAACAACTAAAGATACTTGATACCATCTTTTAGATATTAATCACAAATTGAAAACTTACTTGTCCTACCTGAAGACCCGCTTCTTGTCAGCGATGAATGAAAGCTTCTGTGACGAGCTGAATCCTGTAATAGAAAATGAATGTGATATAAAAGAATTATAAAACACAGAAAATCAACAAATAAATAAGCTGAAGACAGGTAAAAACGAACGACGAAATCGAGAAATCGTAGATATTGTAGGAAATGAGAGAGCGCAGACGGCTTGAAAGTGCAATTGAGCAACAATTCTCTAAACTGAATATCCTAGTAATTTGCCCTGCTGCGAACGCGGCGACAGTAAGAATGGCGGAGTCGAACTGCTGTGCCCAACCGTGCACCTCCGCCTTCCACCAATCATCCTTCTCCCCAGGCTCCTGAAAGCATCAAATACACACGAGTCTTCACCACTACACACATATATATATATATATATATATATATATATCTACGCACCTCTTCCGGGATCACCCTCCAGCACGGGGTCTCGATACTCTTGTAGAGTGCGGAGGCCGTCGAGGGCAAGGGCGTGGCAGGCGCTAACGGGGTCCGGGGCGAGGCCGTCGAGCGAGCGGCTGCCAGAGGCGAGGACGTGGGCGGGGCGGTAGGGATTTTTGACTGGATTCGATTATTCAGTTGTATAGATAAATTCCGCTAAGCTATGATTATGTACTCTGTAGCTCAACATAGGGCATGGTCGGGTTGCAGAGGTAAGTTGTCACAATACTCACAAACAAGTAGACACCAATCACAATGCTCGTACCTGTGCTTCTCTTGGATCCGCATGTCTGCCCTCCTGGATCTGCAGCCTACACGACATTCGGATAGTTCGAGGAGTGTGAGCGGCGGCGCTAATTGCTCCTCCCCCCTTCTCGCACTGAGCGCATGCTAATTCGAAATCAGCCATCTCACAATACGCACTGCTGCTGCGTATCGATTATTCCCATTGATCCCTGCCGGAATCAATAACCATCACATGCTAGACATGTTGCAGACGGTATCCGAAGTGGGAATAAGACACTGTCAGCTTACTCGTACAATATTTTCGGCATACAGTCGACTGTATCGACTGTATGCCGAAAATAGGGTACTGTAACTGTAGCCGTGCTGTCCACCATACTACGGGGGGGGGGGGCGAGGGTTGTATTTTGGTATAGAACCGTTTACAGTCGAAATACGATTAGATAGATCCTCTAATCTAGATACGAGCCCGTTTGGATCATGGTCATGGATCACCGATAAACAACCTTGTCTTCAAGAAGAAGAAAAAGTGATTCAAATAGCAGCAAAGTGTCGTGTACGTGACGAGCTCTTCTCATGGGTCTGTCAACGCCACGAATCTCTCAAACTCGGATGATCTGTCTCCGTGTCGAGTGTGCCGCCGCATTCCCTGCGGGGTACCATCCCTCCAAGCCGATTCACCGACCATTCACTGATCGTGCACCAACCCTCACTGGATTATGCGTGGGAGGCAAGTGGATTCACCCGATGCATCACATCACCCACTCATCGACATCTGCACATTGCTGCCACTCCCACTCACTCCTACGTCGCATGCCTCTGAAGAGCTCAACCTCGGCAGTCTCTCATCGAATCCACATGGCTTCACCGTCCACCCTCATAGCAAAAAGTGGCAGGGCTGCCGCAGGAACACGGTGTTCCTGCGGCAGGAACAAGAAAAGTGACGTCACTTCGCATGTTATTCAGTGCGAGAGTGTGTTGATCGCGCGAGAGTCAGGTCATCATAGAAATAAGCTCCACTAATCAAAATCATTGGCCCCGCCCCTTTTTTGGCAGGAACACCGTGTTCCTGCGGCAGCACTGCCACTATTTTCCTGAGCTTGGCGCAACTCCATCCCGCAGACTCTCTCTCTCTCTCTCCCTCTCCCTCTCCCCGGCTGGACGCCATGCCCATCCAGAAAAAGATAACCTCCCTGATTTAGCGGCAATATGGAGTTCACACCATCACACCACCACACCACCACACCACCACACCACCACACCACCACACCATCTACACCATCACACCATCACACAACCACACCACCACAACATAACACCATCACACCACCACAACTTAACACAACCACACTGTTCTTTACGACTGATTATGTTGATGGTGTGGTAGTATGGTGGTGTGGGTTGTGTGAGTGGTGTGGTGGTGTGATGGTGTGGTGGTGTGGTGGTGTGGTGGTGTGGTGGTGTGATGGTGTGGTGGTGTGATTTCCTATATGTGGTGTGGGTGGTGTGGTGGTGTACAGGAACTTAACACAACCACACTGTTCTTTACGACTGATTATGTTGATGGTGTGGTAGTATGGTGGTGTGGGTTGTGTGAGTGGTGTGGGTTGCGTGAGTGGTATGATGGTGTGATGGTGTGGTGGTGTGGTGGTGTGATGGTGTGATTTCCTATTCGCCTGATTTAGCTTTCTCTTGCAACTATAGTGGGTTGAGTGCAGCTGGCGAACAAAACTCTCTCCTCTCTCCTCCTCTCTCCTCCTCTCTCCTCTCTCCTCCTTCACCGTCTCCTCCTCTCTCTTCTCTCCTCCTCTCTCCTCCTCTCTCCTCTCTCCTCTCTCCTTTCTTCTCTCTCCTCTCTCCTCCTCTCTCCTCCTCTCTCCTCCTCTCTCCTCCTCTCTCCTCTCTCCTCCTCTCTCCTCCTCTCTCCTCCCCTCTCCTCCTCTCTCCTCCTCTCCTCCTCTCTCCTCCTCTCTCCTCCTCTCTCCTCCTCTCTCCTCCTCTCTCCTCCTCTCTCCTCCTCTCTCCTCCTCTCTCCTCCTCTCTCCTCCTCTCTCCTCCTCTCTCCTCTCTCCACCTCTCTCCTCCTTCACCGTCTCCTCCTCTCTCTTCTCTCCTCCTCTCTCCTCTCTCCTCTCTTCTCTCTCCTCCTCTCTCCTCTCTCCTCCTCTCTCCTCCTCTCTCCTCTCTCCTTCTCTCTCCTCCTCTCCTCCTCTCTCCTCCTCTCTCCTCCTCTCTCCTCCTCTCTCCTCTCTCCTCTCTCCTCTGCATGTGAAAGATCTGGTCAAGAAATATAACAACAATTTGACTTTATCAACTTCACTGGTCGTCGTCTTCCTCGTCGTCGGTGGTGTCCTCGAATTCCATGGCGGCCCTGCGCCGGTCGCTCTCGGTCGGTCGGCACTGGTACATCACCTCAACACCCACAATCTCAGTCGTATTCTCACAAAAAGCTACATCCAAGCTCCAAGCAACCCATGAGTTCACCAGTAATGTTTGCATATCCTGACACTTGTGAATATTTCAGTGCTTGACTGTTTAATGGATAAACCTCATTCAGTACTTGACGGTTTTATGGATGAACTATTACTATAATATTATATATTATTAATGCTCACCTCATAATGTTACAGTGTAAATGACATGATAATCTTGACTCACCTGGGCCACCTGCAGCGCGACGCAGTCTTCCAGCGCATCCTCATCCTCCTCGTGGTGCACGACGGCCTGCAATACACAATACGCATTCTCTCTCTATCTCTCTATCTCTCTCTATCTCTCTATCTCTCTATCTCTCTATCTCTCTATCTCTTTATCTCTCTATCTCTCTCTATCTCTCTCTATCTCTCTCTATCCACCTGTGCTGTTCACAGCCGTGGCACCACTCTGTCCGTCCACCACACTATCCCTCACAGACTGTCACTATCTCAAACCCATGTCGAAACGCTATCCATTCATAACGCTGAGGTAAAGATTATGTGAAATCCGACCGACAAAAAAGAGTATTAACAATTATAAACTACAGAGAACATATACAGAGAAAATCTCATCTCATCCAATCGACTGACCGTGGCGATGGCCTCGTCGGCGCTCATGTCGGCGGGCTTCAGGACACACAGGAGGCGGACGTGGAGCGCGACCGCTCCCCTCGTCGTGCCCCCGTACCCACACCACGAACAGGAGAAAGGCCGAAGAGACGGCATGCACGCTGAAAGCAGTCGCTCACACACACACACACACACACACACACACACACACACACACACACACACACACACACACACACACACACACACACACACACACACACACACACACACACACACACACACACACACACACAACGGCGGAATAGTGTGGAGACTGACTAAGAAGCACGGAGCGCAGGTGCCTCTCGAGCAGCTTCACCGCATCCGCTCCACTCGCGACAAAGGGGCAGGCCTCTCCGGACCATGCGTGCGTCTCACAACGTAGATCAGCCTCACCGTTCATCTGTAGAGATGCAAGTCCGCAATAATTGATTATTTGTAATGTGGGTCCCCCGTTTTGGCGGTAGGCAAGTTGCGAATAGTCATTTTTTTAACTCATTATGTACAAGAGAATACAAGATGAGTTCGAAGATTCATGAGCACTATCTGAACCGGTGGACCGGTGTCATATCAAACACTTGTGTGATAGAAAAATATACGATTTCACTTTCCTATTGAGTATACACTTTTTTTCAAAATAACTTTTCACCGTTTGTCCAAAATCAACTTCACACGCGTATTATACCAATTGACCCGCTCCACAAACGTATGATCTCACATGTCAGAATTGAAAATTATTTTCTCGAAATACCGTAACCATTGAAATATTCATTGGTACTGGTGGAATGAAGTGCATTTTCATAGGTCTGCGTCATTTTTTGGCCACAGATATATCGCCTACCGCGAAAACAGGGAACCCACATTACAAAAAATCTATATTAAAAAAATAAAAACGTATAGGTACTGCGCCGATGATATCAACGGATTATTTTAATCACAATCACGATCACCAGCTTCACTTTACTAATCTTTATCGCAAAAAAACGGATACAAACAACGGAAACATCATCAAATTTCGATACGGTATCAGATACGGTACGATCTATCCTATAGAAATAAAAAAATAGTATGACAAGTTTACATCAAAAAAGGCGCAACAAAAATAAAGTACACAATCTCAGGGTTTCCCCTTCGTTCACGGCCTTATACTTACACTCGAAGAGATCTGACATTACGAAAAACACACCGTGTTACTGACCGCTGGGAAGTGAGAGATAGAGAGATAGAGAGATAGAATTTATCGCTCTCTCTTTTTTCTTTTCTCATATTATTGTGTATTCCCCCGTTCAAGGTATGATTTTCAGTCGTCGCAAATTTTCCAAACAGCATTTCATGGCATGAATTTGGATGCACTATCAACTATCAGTCCGCAAGAGATCATTCGACCGCACAATTCGCGCTCTTGTCGTGAGGATCATTGAGGGTTGAGGGTCATTTGCTAGTCAAATGAAGCAGATCAGAGTACCTTCAATTTTTCAATCTATAATTCAGGGGATTATTATTTCTTCTCCGCACGCACGCGCGGTCGGGTTGAAATAATCCTCCGCCAGTACCCTTGAGCAAGGCGCGGTAGTAGCTCGAGAAATGGATCGTATCCATATCGGTGCGCAGAACTGTTGGTCCCCCGGACCGGTTCTGACGCCCGCATCACGGAGATTGAAGCTGCTCTGGAGGAACTCAAGACCACCCTCGATGTCGTGGCGGTGTGCGAAGTGAAGAGAGGAGGCTCCGGCCATCTGCACCTCAACCGCTCCCGCTACGATTTCTACTACGTGCCGTCGACCTACTGGGGAGTGGGTTTCCTGGTGTCCCCACGCCTGGTTCCCCTCGTCAGTCAGTTCGTGGCCGTGTCGGAGCGCATCTGCTACATTGACATTGACCTGGACACGTACACACTGCGCCTCATCTCCGCGTACCTGCCACACTCTGGCTACACGGACAAGGAGTACGAGGACACCCTGGAGACTGTACGTGAGTGCTATGCCCCTTCTCGGAGGAGCGCTGGCCGGCATCCCCGCCGTATCCGTACAGTACTCCTGGGCGACTTCAACGCCAAGCTGGGGCAGCGCTGTCATCCTGATGAGCGGTGCTGCGGCCAGTTTGGCTATGGAGCGCGCAACGCCCGCG
This sequence comes from Rhabditoides inermis, assembly GCA_963966185.1. Lineage (NCBI taxonomy): Eukaryota > Metazoa > Nematoda > Chromadorea > Rhabditida > Rhabditidae > Rhabditoides > Rhabditoides inermis. Next base: position 151,635 of record CAWZYM010000448.1, on the reverse strand, counting down.
GAGACACACTCGCGGAATGGATGGAGTCGGAAGGCTGGCGCGCTGCCGGCACCTTCTTCAAGGCGCGAATGGCCCGTCGGTGGACGTATGTCTCACCACTCGACGACCACTCCAAGCTCGACTACATTCTTCTGCGATCTCTGCGCGGTGTTGTGAAGTGCAGTGTGGAACCCCAGTTCAACTTCTCTTCCGACCACTTCCTCGTGCGGATGACCCTGCGAACGGCACTACCACCGCACCGCCCCCATCGCAAGAAGGCAATGAGCCGAAGGACCGACTGGGCAATGTACCGCCATGGTCTAGAAGCACATTTGCATACCCGCTCGCCCCCAACTCTGCCGACTGTGACTGCTGCCTACGTGGATATCTGCGAGCAGTTGCGAGACGCGGAGAAGGCGGCCACAACCGAGGAGCCACCACCACGACGACTCTCGCAGGCGTCTGCTCAATCTGGGCACGCCTACTTCGCATGCTGAAATCACCCGGCTAAATCAAGAACTTCGCCGGAGCATCAAGGAGGATATCGCCGCGCACCACCTGCGGCTCTACAGGAAAGGAATTGCAAACAAGAAAGCTCTGCGAAAGATGGAGACGACTCGACAAGTGACAGGCCGACTGAAGACTCTGGACGGTTCGTCATCTACGGCGGACCCACGTGAAGTTGAGAAGATCATCACTGACTTCTACAACTACAACAAGCTCTACTCTACTGTTCGCGCCCTCGCCCCTGTCGTCTCTGTCAACTCGCTACCCGACCCGTTCACACTGGAGGAAGTGAGGAGCGTCCTGATCGCCATGAAAAGGAATGTCTCTTCCGGCCCCGATTACGTGTCCACGGAGATGCTACTTCACTCACCGGACGCGCTGCTCGAGATGATCGTCTCGTTGTTCAACCGCTGTTTGGAGGGAGGAGAAGTGGCGGAGGGAATGGCCGACTCGATCATCTCTCTTTTCTTCAAGAAGGGCGACAGGACATTGGCAATTACCGACCAGTGGCTGTCTCTTCTACTATCCTGAAGCTGCTCGTCAAGTGCATTCTCGCACGAACACAGAAGACCCTGGAGGACCACCAACCGCCGGAGCAAGCGGGCTTCCGCAAAGGATACTCGTGTGCTGATCAAATCCTTGCCTGCCGAGAGATGATCTACCGTGCGCACCGCTACAACCTGCAGCTCTACATAATCTTCGTCGACTACAAGAAGGCGTATGACAGTGTGGAGTTCGACGACGCATGGACCTCTCTGGCAGAAGACGACATGGAAGCGAGCTACATACGGCTGATGCAGGCGATCTACTGGAAAGACGCGAGTGACACTACGACATTCGAAGGCTGACATCACGATCTAAAAAGGAGCTCGGCAAGGCTGTCCCCTCTCGCCCTACATCTTCAACAATGTTCTTGCGAAGGTGTACAAGGGATTGGAATTCAAGTACAGCGGCGCCGGCTTTGACATCGACGGAAAGAAGCTGACACACCTCGCCTATGCAGATGACGTGGCTGTCTTCGCGAAATCTGCACAGGCGGCAGAAAGGATGCTCAAGGACATTGCCGAGGAGAGCAAGAAGTACGGACTGGAGGTGAACAGAAAGAAGACGATGGTGATGACGAATGCCCACAAGACGGAGATCACCCTCGACGGAACGAGGATTGACTACGTGGACGAGTTCAACTACCTCGGGAGGTTGCTGAGCTGTCAGAAGAACGACGTGGACGAGATCACCCGCCGCATCCAGAGTGGCTGGGCCGCGTTCCAACGACACAAGCACTTCTTGACACTACGACGAGCTCCGATGCGACTCCGCAGAAAGGTCTTTCGCGCCGGAGTACTCCCCTGTTTGACGTACGGATGTGAGACATGGAGTCTCCCCCAAGACGAGCGACTACGGACTGCGCAGCGGAAGATGGAGCGTCAGATGCTAGGAGTTTCTCTATACGACCGGATCCGGAGCAGCACCATTCGGCAGATGACTCGACTACGAGATGTTCTGCAAGAAGTACGACACCGGAAATGGAAGTTCACGGAACGACTCTTCAATACTGACGGCCATCGATGGGCAAAGGCTACGGTCAACTGGATCCCCAAGAAAACTGGCCGACCTGGACGACCGTACAAGGAGTGGGAAGACGACTTCGCAGATGTCTTAGATTTACCGAAGAAAGATGCACGCAAAGAGTGGAGACGGACAGTGACCAACGACCGCCGAAAATGGAACGATCTCATTTCCCAGCGCTAACCAAACCATCTCTCATGCATTCAATATGTACATGAATATGCGATTCTGGATAAACATTTGATTTGATTTGATAATTCAGAGATACGTTTGTTCAAACTCAACCAAAAACTTTCAAACATCGAGAGAATGAACCTCTGGAAAAAAACCAACATATTGTCGATCCGATATCAGTGATTTTCTTCCGGGAAATTACCCCCAGAATGCGCCCCTGTACCTGTTAAAACATAAAAATGTCATATTGGACTTTTTTCTCATTGTCTGGTTTGTGTCTGAATCGACCGAGAAAATAGCCATACCGGGGTATATTTTCTAGACACCATTTACCCGCATCGACACACCCTCTCAGTACGCGACTCCTCCCTGAACACGTCCCACACGTCCTAGTTCATCAGCTGATCGTACACGGGAAGCCCGTAGAGAGCTGACCACCATCCCACCCGGCATCTGCAATACAAAACAAGTTTTAGATAAGAAACTAGCCCCGTTCAGTTCATCAGTCACATCATACTAGGTAAGTGAATTTAACTCGTGAATTAACTCTCGTTCTCTCGCTCTCTTCCAAAAAAAAGTTCAATCTCACCTTTTCTGCTCATTTGTCAGGTATATTGTATATAGTAATCGATCGATTAACGACATCTGCGTCAATATTGGTTCAATGGTATGACACAAAAGACAAATGCCGTCTATGCATATGGCGGTCCCGTTCCGTCAAGATTCGTTCCGCCATCTTTAGCCACGCCCCTTTCATCCCGCCTCCACATGTCACACGTCGAATCCTTCCGCCTACCCAAGCAACGCCCCTATCGTCTGCGATCATGAATCATCCATGGGTAGACGATAAGTAATCGACATGTTCGCCAACCAATGGTATGATACAGAAGACAAGTGTCATCGATGAATGGGAATGCAACAGTCGGAATCCTAATATATAGAAAACGCAATGTCCGTCTGTCTGTAAGTGACGCTGATGCGGCGCTCTCTAAATACCCCAGGTCGTAGCTAGCATGTGAGACGCGCCGGGTTTGCACTATTTTCAAGCCCCGCCCACTATCACCAGGAGGAGGAGCGCCGTAGGCGCGACTCCGACTGGTATTGAAAGAAAGATGCTGTCCCGTTCAGTCAAGACTCGTTCCGCTTCTTTAGTCACGCCCCTTTCATCCCGCCTCCACATGTCACGCCTCCAGTCGTCTGTGCTCATGAATTCTCCATGGTGTCGCGACTCGCGTTGCTACTGTTTCTTTTTTCCCACACTCTTCAGACATTAATCGAAATTCGAAACATGCCGCGCATGGCGTGTCTCACCTCACCCACAAATCCCACACACTCAACAACGCAACACCGCAGTGATCTAGTGATACTCAGTCAACCACCCGTCCCACACCGAGACTAGTTCAGTTGTAGCGACAGCTCTCGCGCCGAGAGCTCGCATCCTTGGCAAAATGTAGTCAGCCGACTCCAAAAATATGCACCATACAGGATGATATTTGCGAGAAGTGCGAGATATACACAGTGACATGAATATCGAGTACAGTAACCTACAGTAAAGCACATTATACAATATACAGTAACTACTGTTTGATACTCTCCTTCATCGTCTTCGTCTTCGCTTCCCACAGTCTACCTCCCGAAAAGAACCGTGTTCCAATCGTCGCCAATTTACCGCCGTTCCCCGCTGTTGTCCCAAGAGGAAAAGCCGTGTTCCCCGATGCCCCGAGAGGACCGTGAGTATGTCCCGAGAGGCACAGGGTATGTTTCTCCAGTATGAGTAGACTGACTCTCGCTAGACAAGCCGGCCTTCGAGGCGCCTACCACCCCAGCAACCACCTTTACCTATTGAATATTATGGTATCATATGTATCGCCTTCGTATCAGATAAACATTATTTATTGTTCGTGAGGTTACCATACAGCGCGAGTCTGCTTATAGTGCATCGGCCGATACTTGAACCTTGAAACTCCCATTGAACCTCCGAATCCTCCGCGTAGTGACGGTAATCGCTTCACCGGAAAGATATAGATAAACTCCCAAACAATGCATAAAACATGACCTGAATACTGCATAGACGAGTAGACTCCGCCTGCGCCTGCAGCTTGCCTTCTTGACAACCACGAATCGCAATGCGAAATTGAGCATTGACATACAGTTTCAATTATACCATAAAAGTATTCGAACTATCAACCTTCGAATACACGGTAGGGTGCAATTTAAACAGCTCGAAAATACGGCCGCATTGGAAACACCCAGAACTTTTTGCCCTTTCCCTGACTCGACCCCCGACGATCAAGTCGGTAGACGCTTCCCACCACCACACTCTATCCACTACACTACCGCGCACTGCGGCGAGATCGCTCGATTCAATTGGCAAGTGTGTGATTCGTGATTCCCAGCTGTGGTGGAAAGTACATTCTGTCTGCCGGGAGCGGAAGTGCGCCCCTCCTCCCTCTGAAAACGAACAGTCAACGGGTGACTAGCGTCCCAATCTCAACCCGATTTTCCACCCCGACTTTACAGAACTCGTCGGTGTGTTTCAACCATCTATGTTTTTGAACATAACTATGACTGTCTGGTTAGAATAGGTAGCGACAGTGCGGTCGAACACAATTTGCATGAAATAGGCAAATTTCAAAATTTGCATATTCTTACCAAATAAAGAATGGGTGTTTATATCAGCAAGAGTACCTGTTAGTAACGATACATGTCGCGGTGCTGCCCAAATTTAGGCAAGACAGCAAGTTCTGTGTGGTCGGGGTGGAAAAGATTACATACCATATCGTAACCCTCTATATGTCTGTCACAGGGGGCGGGGCCTGTTAGAGTGCAGAGTGTCGGGGGTATAGGGTGGTGGGGGAGAGTGAGGGACCATACTCCCTGTCGTAAACTCACTCTCCCCTACCGGCTGAACTCAATCTGGCACCAAATAGGCGAACTTCAAAAATTTAAATTGATCATATCTCTGTCCAATCAAAAGATAACCCCATACAATCACATATGTACAGTCTTCTAATCATGAGATCTACAACATGGGACCATTTTCGATCAGTGATCTCTCAAAATGAACATCTCTAAAATTTATTTCAACTTTATTTCAAGTATTCAACAAAGGTGAATTCAGCCAGTATAAATGCCTATGATAAACAACAAGACATAACAAGAAACAAAACAAAACAACAATACAAAACAACAATATGTACAATAATATAAGTCTACTTGGTGGTAGATTTCTGGAAACGAGTCATATAGTCGAGGAAGGTGAGAAGACGAACGCGAGTGCAAGACTGGGAAGTGAGGGCGACAAACTGACGCTGCCTGTTGGCGATGTTGACGAGAATGGCGATGCGCTTGGCCCGAGTGTTGGAGTGCGGCGGGATGTGGCGGTGCAGCCAGCCGGAGGACTGCCTGAACACGTTGAGGACCTCTGCGCGGAGAAACCTCATCAAGTCGTCGATGGATTTTGCTTACCTTGGAGCATTTGCTTACCTGTGTCCTCCTATTGCTTACCTTGGAGCAATCATTGCAACGATAGCGCGCTCCATTCTGGTTTCCTCGGTAGTACCGGAACTGAATACAGTCGCCGGGGTTCTTCACGGATGGGTAGATGATAATATATCTCTTCTTCTGAGAAGAAGATAGGAGATTGTGGGTAGGAATATGGAGGTGAGGGGGTACAGTAGGAGTTGACATTGTGATTATAGTATGTGTCGCAGTGAGTCCTTTTATGCCTTCACCAATCACCACGCACATGATCTTGATAATTGGATTCGCATATCGTAGCAATACCTCAGGGTATGCAGTGAGGCTCGTTGTTGATACGGTGATAGTACCGTAGCCTACGGTAACAGAGGACAGACAGGCTACGGTTACGGTAGCCACACTAATTCCTTATACACGTGACTTCGTGAGAAATATGCTCACGATTGTATTCTAGTACATGAATTAACGATGAAAAAAGAACCACTTTACAATTCCAAATAACATACATTAAAAAATAAAACTGAATCATTCAAAAGAAGTTCAAAAACAGTAAAAACATGTCATTTTCAAGATAACTTGTCAGAAATGGTCCCATGTTGTAGATCTCATTATTAGAAGACTGTACATATGTGATTGTATTGGGTTATCTTTTGATTGGAAGGAGATATGATCAATTTGAATTTTCGAAATCCGCCTATTTGGTGCCAGATTGAGTTCAGCCGGTGCGATCTGGCCAAGAAAGGGGGTAGTGGAGAGTGCGAGTCGAGTCGACTCGCGATGCCGCCACTGGCATACCCCCTCTCTTTGACAGCAGATTCGTAACGCCGCCACGGTCTGTGTTACGACATGGCATACGACCGGTGGAAAATCGGTTTGAGTAGCCCGAGCTCAGGGGCGCGCGCACGTATCTCGCTTACGAGAAAAACTAGCTATACCAAAATCGAAACGTAACGATTTTATAACATCCTGATAACATCTATCACGATTACGTTGTTCTTGCAAAGGTTCTAAGATACCTTTCTCTAACACTTTCTCTAACGTGTAAGTCGCCTCTTGCCGATTCTAGCGCGCGTAAGACCGTAAGTACGGTCTTAAAACAAACGAACCAGCGATCGTTGTACATTTACGCGTGGAATACAGACACACGCACACAAACAACTATGTATACCGATGTTACTTAATAGGCGATCAGCTTAGAAAACGGTAAACAATGATGAGAGTCACTAACCGTGTTCATTTCCATACTCGTGCGCACATCGCCGCAACACGCACAAGTCATCGAGACGAGCGAGGCAGTTGCCTGAAACAAGAATACGATACACGGCAAAACTCAGAAAAAACATAATTATATATGAGATAGATGCCACTAATCAAACAAAATACGCGAAACTTGAAATACAAAACAATCGTTTGCGAAGCCGGGAGGCTTGATACGCGCCAATGAATGATAAAACATAAGCTTGAAGACAATAGTACTCAATCATAGAAAAAACACAAAACAAAAACAACATTCAAAGGTAATAAAACCAGTTTCGACACTGCTCACTCGACCAGTTCTCCTATCGCTGAGTCAGTGCACAACGAAACACTACAAAATGCGACACTACCGTACACTAAACAGTAACCTGTTGATTTGTTCAGTTGTATCCCAAGCCAAGCCCTATCGTCTACGCTCATGAATAATCCATGGGTGGACGAAAGATATTCGATTATTCAGTTGCATAGATCGATTCATCGTTATGACTCTGTAGCTCAACAGAGACTCGAGGGGCTTTGTCTCCATTCTGTCCATTCGGTTGGAAATGGTCGCAAGGGGTCATTCGACAGGTAGTAGTCACTATATTCACAAACAAGTTGTCACCAACCACACTCTCGTACCTGCGCGTCTTTTGGTTCGGCATGCCTGCCCTCCTGGATGTACAGCCTTTCGACTTGCACGTAGTCTGTAGAGGTGGAATGGAGTGCGCAGCGCCCCTCTACCTCTCCCATTCAGTCCGCGCATGCTAATTCGAAATCAGCCATCTCACGCTACGCACTGTTGCCGCGTATAGCGTATAGCGAATGTTGTATTTTATTTTGGAATTAAACCTTTTATAGTCGAAAATACGATTCGATAGATTACGACCAGTCCTCTAGACGAGCCCGTTTGGATCATGGTCATGGATCACCGATTGTCTTCAAGAAAAAGAAAAAGATACTCAAATAGCAGCAAAGTGTCGTGTACTTGACCAGCTCTTCGCGCCGCATTCCCTTCGGGGTACCATTCCTCCAAGCCGATTCACCGACCATTCACTGATCGTGCACCAATCCTCTGGATTATGCGTGGGAGGCAAGTGGATTCACCCGAACGACCACCGAACACTCTTCTCATCTATGCAGCACATCACCCACTCATCGACATCTGCACATTGCTGCCACTCCCACTCACTCCTACGTCGCATGCCTCTGAAGAGCTCAACCTCGGCAGTCTCTCATCGAATCCACATGGCTTCACCGTCCACCCTTGGCGCAACTCCGTCCCGCAGACACTCCCCCTCTCTCTTTCTCTCTCACTCCAGAAAAAGATGTGTATCCGTGATTTAGCTCCCGCTCTCAACTACCTTCTATGGTTTCCCTATAAAAATTAGTGCGAATATGTTTTTGTAGCCGTGAATCATGATGTTCATTACATGTTTTTCTTACCGTATTACACAACACGACGCTCTGTGATTTTGAAATCATTATCATGTGATATGTGTGAAATGTCACGCTGTGCAGTGTCTTACACTAACATGAGAGAGCATTCGGCACTTCGAATATTTGGTTCTCGATATGCCATTTCATACATTTCTTTCACGGCATAGTTTGAACGTTAATTTCCGTTAATTTCTCTTCCAATTTTTCATCAAACTCGCGCGCGAGTGATCCCTTTGACTCGACAGTTTGCATGGATATCGATTTTGTGAGTGAGAGAGGGGAGAGAGGTGACCGCTTGACCACATGTGTTTCCTTTTCAACACAGCTCATTTCACCGCCGCCACAATGCCAACTCCATTTGAGACCCTGTGACCCGTTTCGTTTTCGCTCTGTCTAATCTTATCACTCCCATAACAATCCCAATAACCCGTCTGATAGGCGACTGATAAGCTCCCACTTTTCGCATCTTCGCTCTTTTTTCTTTTGCGTTCTCGAACTGACATCACTTCAGTCCATTTCAACAAGTGATTGCGCAATCCGTGTGTTTTATTGATACGTTTCGTTTCATGCAGATGCGTTTCAGCGATGCAGTTCACTCGTCTGCCGACGGGGGCCAAGCTACCGCTCATCGGACTCGGTACCTACAACGTGAGTTCGCAGTTCAGTTATTGTGCGTATTTTGTTGTTCTAACATATTGTGTTTTTAAATCTGCTTCTTCAACAAATGATATAATAACATACATGCCATAACTTTGTCTAAATGAGTTGTATAATTATATATATATATATATATTTTTTATATCTGGATTGTTTTATTGATCTATTTCTTTAGGCGAAATCGGACGAGGAGTTGGAGACTGCTCTGAGGGCTGCCATCCAGGCTGGTTATCGACTCATCGACACTGCTGCTGTATACGAGGTGTGTACCATCTCTCTCTCTTTCTCTCTCTCTCTCTCTCCATGGCGTTCTGTCTCATCGGTAGTTCACTCTTTCTTGTTTTAGAATGAGGCGTCTATCGGTCGCGCTCTGTCCAAGATCATATCCGAGGGTGTGGTCAAGAGGGAGGAGCTGTTCCTCATCACAAAGGTGGGCACATGTAGTTAGCTGTTCAATGAGGGTCAAGTTGTGATGAGAGACTGCGAGGAGTGGTTGTGAAGAGTATGCGTTGCTGTTGCAGCTGGCGAACACTGCGCACTCCCCGGCGGATGTGCTGACGAGCGTGGAGCAGCAGATGAAGTGGCTGCGGGTCGACTACATCGACATGTACCTCATACACTCACCCATGCCCATGCAGGTAGCCCACACTTCATGAAACCTTTCTCAGGGAGAGAGAGGAGAGAGAGAGAGCGTGTTTGTTCTAGCGCCTCCCGGACTCTCCGTTCTCTCCCTCCCTCTCGGATGGCCGCCTCGTTCCTGTCTCCATCCCCCTCATCGACACTTGGCAGGCGCTCGAGAAGCTGTATGCCAGGGGAAAACTCAGAGTGGGTCTTTCATGTTTGTATGGTTCAAATGTTGTTTGTTAACTCTACATGTCGGCCTGTCTTATTCAATGAAGAGACAGTTACTGTGTGCCCTCTCTTATTACCCCTCCTCTCATGGTGGAATCGTTTCAGGCTATCGGTGTGTCGAACTTCTCCCTCTCGCAGCTCACTGACCTCTGCGACCGCGCCACCGTCCAACCCATGAACCTACAGGTACTCTCTACTCGTTGTTTACTGTGTGTTTGTTATCTTATCTGCCCGCCCCCAGATCGAGTGTCATCTGGCGTGGCAGCAGCGGGAGCTGATCGCATTCTGCGAACAGAGGGGAATCACCGTAGGAGCATACACGCCCATCGGAAACCCTGGTGTGTGAACATGCATTCCCTTCCCCCTCTCTCCCTCTCTCCCTCCCGCCCTCTCCCTCTCTCTCTCTCTCTCTCTCTCTCTCTCTCTCTCTCTCTCTCTCTCTCTATACCTCTCCCTCTCACCCCCTCTCTCTCCCTCCCTCCCTCCCTCTCTCTCTCCCTCTCATCCCTCCTTGTCAGGCCTGCACGCAGACAAGGCCGCCGGCTGTCTGTCTGACGATCCCGACGTGAAGGAGCTGTCCAGCAAGTACAACAAGACGCCCGCACAGGTGAATAGGGGGTGGTTGTGACATGATGGTTATGATCTCATTGGACGTGCAAATCAGTTGACTTGCGTATAGATATCGCGTGCGCGCGAGAGTGTGAAGAGAGTGAGGCGACCAAAGCGCTTCTCCTGTTCGAATGTCCCCTCCCCCCATCATGATCAGTCGCGTTCAGAGGTGCACCGTAGTTAGCGAAATGCCCGCCTACTGTCATGGCGTATTTAACACATTAACACAAGTACTGTACATCAATATTAACTAGATTCGAATTTCGCTTCTTCGCATGTACAGTTTATCCTGAAATATGTTTTTGTTGTGTTACAACTCTTACAGTCGTGTTTTTTTCTTCAGATTCTTCTCCGCTTCAATATCCAACGCGGCCTCTCCTCCATCCCCAAATCCACCAATCCCCAGAGGATCCGAGAGGTGATAGAGGGGGGGGGATAAAGTTAAGAGAAATATAGAAAATTATTCTTCCAGAACATCGATGTGTTCGACTTCCAGCTCACCTCTGAGGAGATGACCCGCCTGTGTGGGGAGAGGAAGCAGATGCGCCTCGTCAAGCTCTCATTGTGGGTTGTTTACTTGTGTTGTTTGTTTACTTCGTTGTTTACCTGTTTATTTGCAGTGCCAAGCACCACCACTGGTTCCCGTTTGACGATCTTCGCAACAACTGACTGCCTTTCTTTCACCGAGATTTTCTTCTTTTTGAGATTTGTTTTGTTTTTGCACTGCCGATAAAACTGCTTTTTGATCGGCTGATCTTGTGATCTTCGTTTCTTTTTTAATTCCGTGAATGTAGTTTGCACAAAACACCTCGATCAATTTGGATTTTACATGGCGCGGGTTCTCTTTCACTACCCCAGACACGGATCTTGATTATAATATTATTCGAAACTATAGTTTCGCGGATTACTGTAGAAAATTAGACCGCGCAATTCAAACTGTAAATGGATAGGAGGAGCCGCAACCGAATCAAAGAAGTCTTTCCGGTGCATCGGACACCTCCCACTCCCGACTGGGTTTCGTCCACTCACCCCATCTGTCAACAACACAAACTGGCGCAAAATGAACGCTGTGCGGCGGCAGGGAGGCTGGACAAGGGAGAACTCACACAACAGAACATGTTGTCATTCGACTTTCCGGGGTATCTGACACGCATTTCAGTCAACCGACGATAGTCAATTGGATAGATCGATTGAAAATATCGGTGGGAGAGAGGACAGTGGGTGAGAAATATATCTCCCTCTCTCTCTCCCTCATTCCCGTGGAAATGTTCGCAGAAGGCACTTTGGTGTAAGGATGTATTCACCACCCCTTCGATGTAGAGAAAACAACGCATATCACATTTAATCTCTCATTGTTACTAATACTAATAATTTAAGCGGGGTTGGGATGTCTAGTCTAGTGATTTCTTCTTCTCGAGAGCTTGCGGCGACCTTAGTTCGGCTTGATGTTCACCTAAAACATATTTAAATTATAGTTTATTTCAAAACCTATGAATTTCGAAATGCCATATCCCAAATTCAACCTATCGTGAAATGAATTCAAAGTACCGTATCGTCAAATCCTAGCTACCGTATACCTGAACGGGCTGTCCGACCGGCATGTTGGCAATCATCGCGGCGGGAACGTTGATGCGCTTGTCAGACTTGTTCTCCCCAGACAGCTCCACCTAGGTGTACGGTATGTGAGGATACGGTAGCATACAGTAACACGAACAGACAACCTTGATCTGGGTGGCAGCTGGATCCGGATCGGCTGGCTTCGCAACTTCGGGGACCACGGGAACCTGAAAAAGGGACGAATACATCAAAACCTCCTATGCTCCTATGTACAGTTTTAGCAGCTCACTCTGTTCACTTAAAATGAGAGAGAACGTACAAGGACAGAGTAATCGGGGAACCCAGGTCCAATCGCCCCCTCCCCTACTACACACCTTGACCATGGTGTGTGCGTGGTTCTCCTTCTTGTGGTGCTTGTGGTGCTTGTGGTGGTGCCTGTGATGGTGGTGCTTCCGCGGCCTGCAACCACCCATTCATATTATAGAGAGAGAGAGAGAGAGGGAGAGGGGGAGAGGGAGAGAGAGAGGGAGAGAGGAGGAGAGAGAAAGAGGGAGAGGGAGAGAGAGAGAGATTAGATAAACATGAAACACATCCCGATCTCGGATAGCCCACTCACTTGGATGCCGGCTTGTTGAGCTGCGTCTGAAAAGATCACAGGGTAGGCGAGTAGAGTGTGCCGTACCTGGTAGTAGGCCATTGCTCCGAGGAGAGCGAGGAGGAGTAGGATGAGGAGGGTGTGGTCGCTGCCTCCCCCAACCACAGTCGTCGGGGCACCACTCAAAGCACTCCCTCAGTAGCCACACGGTTCGCTGGTCTCGGGTTCACTACCACTATCACACTACACTCTCATAAACATTGTTCTTCTGCCCCCTTACGTCCTGTCTACGTGTCTGTTTGGGTGTTTGTCCGCGTGACGTACCCGCCTCCGCTGCCTCGATCGAGGATCATGACGTTGGGGGAACCGTCCGGCATGGGAGAAGGAATGGGGAATGAGAGGGGAGAGGGGAGGGGAATGACGGAGGGATGAGAGGGAAGGGGAGAGGGGGAGAGAGGGAAATGACGGAGGGAAGAGAGGGAAGGGGGGAGAGGGATGCTAACAGCACAGACAGGCAAATCAACAAGGCAAGGGGTGGCGCAATGACAAGATTTTTAATGCAAATTGGAGAAATTTCGAGGTTTTACGCCGAAAGTACTGCGAAAATGAATGAATTTGAAAAATCGAATACTAGAATTCTATGAAAGCACCATCTCCCTCAAACTAGGTTCTGTAGCATAGGTAATAGAGAGAGAGAGAGATAGAGAGAGAGAGAGATAGAGAGAGAGAGAGAGAGAGAGAGAGAGAAAGGGGTGGACTGACCGTTCTTCTGATATGTGGTGGCGGTGGTATTCTTGAAGCGGTTCTTTGTCGCGCACGGGTTCGCAGTGGGCAGACTGAGTGATTGATCATTCGTATTTCTTTCGTTCTCCCCTTTCTTCTACCTCTTCTCCTCCTCCCCCCTCTCCCCCCCCCCCTCTCTCTCTCTTTCTCTTTATCTCTCTCTGTCTCTCCCCCCTCTCTCTCCCTGACATACCCCAATCTTGTACATCCGCGCCTCGAGCATTCTGATCTTGTGGCGGGTTTCCTCCGAGAGTGGCAGACCGTCGAATGGAGGCAGAATGCGAGAGAGTGCCGCGTGGAGAACGAAGGTGTGGAAGAATACCTCAAATACAACCGCTACTCACCCATGCAAACTCCCCATATTCCCGATGTCCCTAGTTACACCAGTGTCTCTAGGTTACGGTATCGTACCGTATCCGATAGATTAAACAGTACCCACGTTCATGTTGTTCTTCTTGAGGGCGCGCTTGACAATGATATTCCACGGATATCGGTGATCCATCGGTACCTCCGCTCTGAAGAAAGAGAGAGAGAGAGAGAGAGAGAGAGAGAGAGAGAGAGAAAGATGAAGATATTGTGAGAAGGGAAGAGAGGGAGGAAAAGAGTGACCCACTGGTAGATGACGAGCAGCGCGGCCGTCGGGTAGGTGGCGAACTCGTGCCTACACACACGCTCCACCCACCTGCTGAGCTCGGCGACCGTGCAGTCGGTCGGGCTGCAAACACGTACCAATCATTGAGGATTCGTGCAAGCACAGCAAGACAACTCGCTTGATTCTCAGGTCGAGGCGGGTGGGGGCGGACGGCGCCGACGACTGGATGAAACTCTACAAAAGAGGAGATCGACAGAGAGAAAGAGAGAGAGAGAGAGAGAGAGAGAGAGAGAGACAAAGGGAGAGAGAAAGGGAGAGAGAAACGAAGGTACCTTGTGGGCGGCAGGGATGGGAGTGGAGAAGTGAGAGGGCGGGGTCGGTCGCGGGATGCGACAACGCGACTGCCGCTCCATCACGGGAGGAAGGAAGAGGAGGGAGTGACCAGCTCTCCTCCCGTCAACCGCATATGGCCTGCGTGATGACAATGAGACAATCACATCAGCACATTTTGACGGATTTCAAAAAAGCACCGTCATTCAGAGAATGGCAAATTGAAGATAAAGCACAGTTCAAGTATTTTATGACCGTTTAGTATACATAAATGAATACAATACTTCATTACAAATTTCAAATTGTATTTCACAATGTGAATAAGACATATCACAATGTGAATTAGACAGAAATACAGTGTAGGCCAATCAGAGCATAGGAGTCGGATGCTGATTGGATCCTCGGGGTAAAAGGAGCTCACCTGAATCATCGTCCTTTTTCTTTGAGACCAGCCGCGAGTAACGGATGCATCACCCACAACGAGTCTCAGTTCTCAGTATATGCTTGTCGCAAGTCAGCTGAACACATCTCTGCATCTGTGTTTCTTTCAGTGTCACCAAAAAGAGATAGCTCTGTCCGATCATATCCGATTCGAGCAGCGAAGGCATCCGGTCATTGTGAACATAGATGGGGCAAGTAGTTTTTGAATTCTCCCGTCTTTCCTTGTGTATCCAACTGTACACTTGCTGTTACAAACGTAGCACCTGCTTCCAGCAAAGTATTTATCGACAAGGTCTTCATCTTCAGCAGCCTCCTTCCGGGAGACTCGGAACGTCCTGCCTCTGCAGATGCTCTCCCTGCTCGTACCCGTTGAACCCCGCTATGGTGCCTGCCGGGCACTCCCGTGCACGCCTATGCAGAACTTGCCTCGCCAACCCTTTCAGGATAGCCACCCCAGCAGAGCGAGGTAGGCCAGCGCGCCGCTCCTCCATAAGGCGGCGCGACCTCTGCGAAGGTGTTCTTGAAAATGTAGATATGATTGTAGATCAGAATCTTGGGACACAGTTTTCAGTTTCCCATGTCGGTACCCGCATGCTCCACAGGGAGTTGGTGAAGCGACATCGACGACGGAGAACATTGTGCATACTCTGTCCAACTCATCTTTTATATACTTGATTCCCACCACTCCCACCACACTTCTACCCACAGTCTCTAGCCCAACTGATGAAACATGCTTCAGCATGTCAAGACAAATCGTTGTCTCTATGCCTCACGAAAAGTATTTTTTCTCATATTTCATTGCGCATTGAGCAGAATTATATAAACATCACTTTGACGCAGAAATGCCGCGCTTCTATGTACCCTTCAAAACGGCAACGGCTCTCAGAATCACATTTTGATTTGTTCCGGACCGAACTTCGAACCGATAACTGCGAGCGTCGTCTCTTATCGCCTCAAAAGTTCTATAGTTTCTAGGCATCATCAGAGATTTCAGCGAAGCTTCAAAGTTCGATGCTTGCTTCCGCGAGATTTCAACGAGGATCCGCCCATAGTCATATTTCGTCATATGAGCTATGTATATGGAATCGACGATAAGACGGTGATAAAAAACAACTAGTCTTATCTTGAAACGAACAAAAAAGGGAAGAGGATTCGCGCGGCAGGCGAAAGGGGATGGTACATTGGGTATAAAAGGATCACACATCCATCCCCCACACTACTATTCGATACGATCAGATTTTCCCCGGTTTATTATTGATAACTTCAGATTTTCACAAATTAATATTGATTGCTCAACTATAGTTTTGATTAATAATCGATTGGCAGATGAGGTGTCTTCTCTTGCTTGCGGTCGCAATCGGCTGTACAGCTGCAGTCGTCAGAGTACCGATCGGGTGAGGAGTGAGAGGAGGGAGGGAGAGAGAGAGAGAGAGAGAGAGAGAGAGAGAGAGAGAGAGAAAGTGATTTAAAGAGGCAGAGTGACGCGAGAGAAGGGGATATGTGGTAGGGAGAGCGGGAGACAGACATACAGGTGAATGCATTCAGTCATCGGCCGTCACTCAAGCAGCAAATGTACGCAGAGGGCAAGCTGGAGGCATACCTCAAGGAGAAGGCAGAGAAGATGGACAAGGTGCGTCTCCTCTCTCTCTCTCTCTCTCTCTCTCTCTCTCTCTCTCGCAATTTCACCCCTACCACCTCTCACTCTTCCCTCCCATTTTCAGAACTCCGAGTTGGCTACGGGAAAGCTGTCCATGCTCGACCTTGACGACCTCGCCTACTTCAGTGAGTCATAATTCATAATTAATTTTAAAATGATTTAAAAAAAATCCATCATTGAACCATCCGTTTATCATGTTCCAAGCGCCAAGCCATAGAGTTCAATTACTTTCAGCTAGATTATCTCGTCTAGAAAACCTTATCGCGGAGCAAATGTTATCACTGTATCGTATGCCATCGTGAATCTCACTCGATACACTCGATGTCACTATCCTCCTTCTTGTTCTTCACGAAATTTGAAAATCCTTCTAATCTAATCACGACCAAGAAAAACAAACAGAGTATTTCAAAGATTCTTCGAAATGTGTGAACGTCGAAAAAAAATGCAAAAGTGATCAAGAAAATAAAATGAAGAAATAAATACCCGCAGGTTATATGACGGTCGGAACTCCGGCTCAGCAGTTTGTAACTTTCATCGACACTGGATCCAGCAACTTCTGGGTTAGTGAATCGACAGAATATCGATTGAATATGGGATCTATAACTCAATGCAGGTTGCTGACGAGAGCTGCGCTGCTGGCAGCGGCCACCAATGCGGAGACTACTGTGGACAGGTACCATAAAATATCGCAGTGCAGTTTCCTAACTACCATATACCATGCAGACCTCGTACGATGCTTGCGTTGCATTCTGCGCTCCGACCTGCTGCAAGAAGAGCCAGTCGGTGTGAGTGGAGAGGGGGACAGAGGAGAAATTGAAAGAGAGAGAGAGAGAGAGAGAGAGAGAGAGAGAGAGAGAGAGAGAGAGAGAGAGAGAGGGAGGGAGGAGTAGGTAGGGAGGAGTGGGGAAATTGAAAGAAAGGGAGATGCAAGAAATAAGAGAGATCAATGATCAATCACTCAGTCTGCCCACTGCGAACCCGTGCGCGACAAAGAACCGCTTCAAGAATACCACCTCCACCACCTATCAGAAGAACGGTCAGTCCACCCCTCTCTCTCTCTCTCCCTCTCTCTATCTCTCTCCCCCTCTCTCTCTCCGTTTTCTATCCTCCACATCCCACATCACTCCAGGCACCGTCTTCGACATCACCTACCAGACGGGCAACGTGAAGGGCTTCTATGGAGTCGACACCGTCTGCGTGAGTCTTTCACACCAGTGTTCTCATATCTACTACTTCCTGCCAAATTCAAAAGACAATATTTAGCCTTACATTTGCGTAGTGGTGTATTTTAGGTGGCGAACACGACAGTGTGCGCGCAGAAGCAGATCTTCGGTCAGGCGACTTCCATGGGGGCAGACTTCGGAGCACAGGTGACACTCATACGCAGTCGAACAGCCAACACCGATGTATTGTATTCACGATTACAGAGTGGATTACTCACTGAGTGAACCTGAATTATGAGTATCACACATGAAGGAATCCCTCAACGCACAGTTTTCGGGAGTTGATATGGAAATGACTGAAGTGATGAATACGATTGCAGCCTATGGACGGTATTCTCGGACTCGCCTTTCCCTCTCTCGCCTACAACCACTACATCTCTCCCATCTGGTCCGCCTTCCAGCAGGGAACCATGCAGAATGTACGGTATTGATTTATTGTTTAATTGATAAGTATAGATTGTTTATCAATATCGTGTTGAGGCCATTTTCACCATCTTCATGAAGAACGTCGGTCAGCAGATCTCTGCCAACGGAGGACAGCTCACCTTCGGAGGGTGCGTCTCCCTCTCTCTCCCCCTCTTTTTTTTTCTCTCTCTCTCTCTCTCTCAATCCCTCCTCTATCAGTCCCGCCTATCAATTATCGATTGCCTCCGTTCCAGCTACGACCACGACAACTGCGCCGGCCAGTATGACATCATCCCGCTCACCTCGAAGACCTTCTGGCAGTTCACCCTTCAGGGGTACGGTATATATGGAGTTCCGGTGACTGTAGAAGTACGGTGGATCGGACTCCTTACGCCATCCTTGATTACATAGAATATATTCAGCTTCGGCGTCGGATCGTACCAACAGTCGCAGTCTAAGGTGAGCATAGAGGGAGGAGAGAGAGAGAGAGAGAGAGAGAGAGAGAGAGAGAGAGAGAGAGTCTGTGCTCGCAGGGCTGGACTGCCATCACCAACTCCGCTTCCACCTACATCGGCGGCCCCACCGCCTACGTCGCAAAGCTAGCCGCCGCGTGAGTGTTCGGGAACAATTATTGATTAATTGATCATTATAAGTTTGCAAGTAGTGACGTGACATGTGTTAAGCGTGGGCGCGACGTTCAACAACCAGTACCAGGGATACTTCATGGACTGCGATGCGAACACCCCCGATATCACACTCACCATCAATGCCAAGACGTACCGCATCTCAGCCAAGAACTACATCATATCGGTGAGGACCAGACGACGTACTTCTCTTGAATCTCCTTTTGCCTCTCTTTTTCCCTGTCATCGCCATTCTCTCCCTCATCTTCCTCTCCCTCACCCTCACACTACAGGTGGGCCCCGGACCATGCCAGTTCGCCTTCTTCCCCATGCAGGTCAGTCAACAAACATGAAACACAAATGAACAAATGAACGTTCAGGGAGGCGGTTTCTATCCGCAGTGGATGATCGGACCTCCTCTCTTCCGCGAGTACTGCGTCGCCCACGACTTCAAGGTGGAGAGAGAGGGAGAGAGAGGGAGGGAGAGGGGAGAGAAAGAGACAGAGAGAGAGAGACAGGGAAAGAGAGACAGGGAAAGAGAGAAAGAGAGACAGAGAGACGGAGAATATCACCCCCATTCCAGTCTGGAACCCTCGGCCTCGCCAAAGCCAACTAATCTTCAAAACCTTCAAATAATAAATCGTTCAAAACTTCCTTTAGTGTTTATTAATATTCCAAACTGTTACGAAACACATGTTCATATTACACACAATCAGAGTAACTTACAAGAGGCGAATACATCAATGTACATCATAACTACATACTATCAACAACATGTTGGTAATCAGACAATGGGAGGGGGCGACAAGGCTTCTCGGTTCATCGGGAGGAAATGATTAGCCTTATCATCAGATGATAACACAATGCAACAATAGAGAGAATGGGGAGGGTACTAACTCCTAACAAGAACAAACAGAGTGTGTGACCCGCGGGGTGGAGATGCCGGGTGGGGGCGGGGCCTCGGTGGGCGGGGTGTGGAAGGGCGACCTATGGCTGCTCGGAGAGGATGTGGGTGATGTGTCCCCCCTCGCCTGCCAGACACTTGAGACACACCTTCGGCTTCGAATCCGAACGAGCGCGCTTCTCTGAAGCAAATACATACCTACAAACTATTGACTTTTCTTGCTCACTTTCTAATATTGAGCACACGTTTGACAGTTATTTTGTCGGAACATATGTACAAAAGGATCATAAATTTCATAAATCAGTGAGAGCACAGTAAAGCGCACAGTAACTCTGCAACCCTCTAAAAACACCAGCTGTTCGAAAGTGCTTTCTATCTCCGCTGTTCCACCATTCGAGTGTGTGCGAGAGAGAGAGAGAGAGAGAGAGAGAGAGAGAGAGAGAGAGAGAAAGAGGGAGAGAGAGGGAGAGAGAACGAGAACGAGAGATACTATCGAAACAAATACAGTAGCAAATACGTGAGCGATCGAGGGAAAGGGAGAGAGAGAGAGAGAGAGAGAGTAGCCGATAGCTACCAAGCGCAGACGCGGATAGTGAAAAGCAGCGATCAATAAAATCACAACCCACATATTTTCATGATTAACATTTAAAAACTCTTACTCACCAGCAGGCGGCTTCAGGTTCTGAGACTCCTTCAGCACCTGAAAACAATAATTTTAGTAAATAAACAGGAAAAGTTTATATACAATAAATCGATGATACATACCTGCGGCGTCGCGTCGGCCGGACGCTTCCTACCCAGGAAAGAGCGAATGTTCTCGAACATATTATTGCACTCTGAAAACACATAAATAAATCATTCAACATTCAAAAAAGCGCTGATACAGTCGATCAGCTGATCGCCAATGAAAAGGTTCGCGGACATTTCCCGGCAAGAAACGGCGAGCGACACACATTAGCCAGAACCCAGAGAGATAAATTGATAATGCGATATCTGATGTTCTGACAGGGAGAGATTGAAATGGATAATAGATTTCAAAGCAGACGTGTGTGAGAGAACGAGAGCGCGCGAGAAGAACGTAGAGGGGAAGAGAGAGAATAGAGAAAGGGATGGAGAGAGAGAGAGGAGTGGAGAGACGCGACAAGATAAGCACTACACGTGCGGCGGTAGAGTGAGACCGCTGTCTGTCAAGAACAATGAGACGAGTACATGCGATCGACACAAATGCATTTATTAAAGGACCCATCATTATTATATATGCGCTCTCTTATCATAATCACCCTACTATCAGTCCTTGATTATGATCATTTTGGGACACGGATTATCGCAACATTCGAGATTCAACCTCGAGACTCGAATTAAAAAGGAATTACCGTATTAAGCAAACACAACGTGACCAAACAACCTAGTAGACATAATCATCATCACAGCACACTCACATCACAATTGAGCTCTGATAACAGATATAAACCTCGCAAAGTGAAAAAAAAAACAAAAGAAGAATAAATAGGTAAACAAGAGGGGCGGGGGCGGGGATTACTTACCCATATCTAACCTCTTGGAAGATAGTGATAAGATTAGAACAGCGTGTCGCAGGTAACAACTGCAGTAGCGCCGAACGAGTAAGGCGGGGCTTCGGCACGGGGCGGGGCTAGAAAGGGCACACTCACTAGACGCTCTCTCTCTCTCTCTCTCTCTCTCTCTCTCTCTCTCTCTCGCCGCCTGTCCAAGAAAAACGACACACACATTCATTCTGAGATAACTAAAAACAATCGAGTCACTTTCAGCTATTATATCGTAAACACCAAATCAAGAGTAAACACGCAAACATTTCCCTATCGCAACTATAAATTTCACGACTTACCATTTACCTATCACCGATGATGTATAAAAGTACTCCGCAAAAGTAATAGCATTATAGCATAGTGTACACAGTACTGTGTACGTCTATTCTCCTACCTACATTTTCCTGTACAGGTACAGTTTCCGCAAACACACGCACACAGGACGGTGATCTAGGCTAGGTGTGGTCTACATGTCTGCATCTGTATACTAAATTAAAAACTGAACACACAAAATGAGATTAACGTTAACCACAATACTACCCATAGCTCCATTTCTAACTGCTCAATTCTAACCTATACTCAAGTGAAAGACTCACATATCATATTAGATTCGGGCGGAGCCAGACCGGTCGTGGAGTGGCCGCGTGCTCAGAGCTCTCCGTGCATGATCTTGGTGGTGATGTACTTCTCGAGCTTGCCGAGCTTGCGCTGCATCCGCTCCTGCTTGGCCGACAGCTCCGCGTCCTCCAGGAAGTTGTTCTTCGGGTCCACCGAGCGGGACAGCTCCTCCTACGAACAGAGCATCTCTCTCTCTCTCTCTCTCTCTCTCTCTCTCTCTCTCTCTCCTCTCCGTCTTCTTCCGCACCTTATGGAAGGCGATCTTCCTGAGCTGTTTGTCGAAGTGTCCGAGCTCCTCCCGCAGCACAGTCAGGTCGTGCGCCGTGAAGTTACCGTTCAGCTGCGCCTCAAACACAAAACGTTCAATCACCTGTGTTATGTGGACATGCGATGCAGTATAGCTCCAATAATTTACACTTTAGTCGAATACGTATCAAAACACCCCTTCACAAGATACCTACCTGGCATCAGAATAACCACATCTCTTAAAAAAAACGACGCACCGCTTTCCACAGTTTGTTGACGCGATCGCTCTCGAACGGACCCGTCTTGGTACCTTGGATGCGGGCACTGAACGGGGTGACTCGTGACAATCATCCATCTCCTCCTCCTCTACCCTCTCCCCCCACTCACCGCACTCCCGCCAGATGCTCGTGCAGATCGCGGTTCGCCTCCTTCAGACGCTGGTTCTGCAACCAAAACATACTGCTCAGAAAACAATAGGTATCACATACAACACTCCTGCACTCATAATCGCAATTGTCAGAATGACTCTCTGCGCGTCTAGGCCCGTACCGACCTTGTCCTCCTGTATCCTCGCTCCCTGTTCCAGTCCGGCCACGTCATCGTCGGGGTGCACTGCGTTCTCCGTCGGCACCTCAAACACGGCACAGTTTCTCTCACTGTCTATATATAGGGAACTCTCTTCACTTCTCAACCTATTTCAGTTGAGAGAGAAAGAGGAGGAGAAAGACATGAGAAAAACGCCGTTTCATACCTTGTTAAACTCTCTGAGCATCTGATCGTACTCGTTGTTCTTGCGCTCCGCCTCCTTCAGATCGGCGTGCAGCTCTGCAAAACACATCTTCTTCTCTTATTCTCAATATCTGCCACTCTCCATTCTCTCTCTCCTTCCTCCTCACCCTGCAGCTCGCTGTCTCCGAAGCTCTCCTGTGCCGCCTGCCACAGCTGCTGCAGCTTCGCGTCCGCGAACTTCTCGCCTCAAATATTACTTTGAAAATATGAGTATATAAAAATCTATGATCCATTATTTTCTATACCAAAGTGATTTTTTTCATTGTTTGTTACAAGAATTATCGCGACGATCAGAGAAAGTGAGAAGAGCGAGTGACCACACAGACGATGTCAAACAAAGTGGAAGGGTTCAACATTCAACTACAATCAATGTGGGTCATTGCGATTTTTGTGCGTGCAACTTGAATGATAGACAAAAAGAATATTTCAAAACATAAAAAGCGACTGACCGGGCAGTGGGAGGTTGGCGGCCTGCATCTCGTGTTCGTTGCGCAGCTTCTTCTTCTGTAAACATACAATAAACTATGTGGTAAACAAGAAAAAAACACTCCCCACCATTTTGAACGCGTCCAGAGTCTCCTTCAGGCCGTACTTGTCGAGCATGGCGAGTAGCTTCTCGTCGATCTGAAAATGTAAACATAATAAAGTACTCAACATGAACTAAATAGGTAAATAATACATAAACACACTGAACAAGTAAATACCCACATTGGCCATGTCTTTAAGCGTCTTTTTCCCACTCGCGTGCATGTCCTTCGTGTCCATGTAAACAGAGTCGAAACGCGTCAGCTCGTCCTGCAAATTTGTATTAAATAAGTAATACGAGTTAGAGGGCAGATATAACCAATCAAACCACATTAAATAGTGAAACGTTCGTGTCTTTGTTTGGAAGGAATGAGATAGGAAATAAAGCTTACCTCGAACTTGCTGAGTCGTTTCTTGTCGTTGATGTGCTGCAGGGCCTTCTCGTAGATGTAGTTGATCTTCTCCGCCCTATACTGCTTCTTCTGTTTCTCCTCGGCTGCAACGGCTAGCACGCACACAGCGGCGAGAAGAAAGAGCTGTATGAGAGGCCGCATACCTAGAAAACATGCCAACATTAGGTAGTAGCATAATTACATTAAAAAACATTAGACATTATAACATAACCATTCGCGAAAATGGGCGAAGCGAGCGATCGATCGAGGCAAGAAAAACTATTTTCAGCTGAATGAAATTTGGTGAGAATTGTTATATTTGAAGCGGTGTTGCACAATTATTTTCTGCACAACTTATGCCGCTGTGATTCAAAATATCGATCGATATTGACTATTGTGACGTTGTTCTTCAATTTTTTAAAGGAGAGGTGCACGGAATAATAACACGTGGTTGACATAATCAATGTTGATATGGCGATTAAATTGAAACAAAAATAAAAATTCTACTAATTAATATAAATGTAATATAAAATGAAATAGCATCTTGAAAATCAGGCAATCGGCGCTTCCTTCGCGGTGAGGTACAAACTTGGCACGAGTTTCCAATGGGAATTTAGATACAAGCTTGGTCCCGCCACGGACCTAGAGACTTTTGTAGAAATCGTTTTAACGTGAGACATCAGCTGGTCATTTCATTTTTACATTGCGTACTCCTCTCCTTTAACTGAAATATTTTGGTTTATCGCGCCGGTTTGTGATTGAAGCTGGTAAATGTAGTGCATAAGATAATTACGTTATGTATTAGTCATGCTAATCAACCGCGTTACTTTCAAAATCGAGTGTCTATAAAAACCGCTTCGTCCTTGGCTGGTCGCGCCGCAGATGTGTGCGAGTGAGATATTTCTCGGAATGAGGGAGTGGCCGGCGATGCCCTGAGGCGACGGAAATCCTAGAAAAAGGATTATTCGTGCACGCGGTCCCGCCGCGAATTCGCACTCACTGTTGTCGTGAATCGACCGCCCGCGAGTGAAAGAGGGGCTGCTGTGGTGAGTGGCTCTCTCTCCCTCTCTCTCACACTCTCTCACTCTCTCATCACGACGATGGGGCGCGCTCTCACTATGTGTGAGCCGTGGTCGCATCATGCCCGCGAACACTAATGCGATATGTTGGCTCCTCTCTCTCACTCCCCGACCACCACATTCCAACCATGCAACATCTATCTGTACTTGCTCGTTTCTCCCCACCTGCTATATTCATCACCGATCATTCGTCATCGCTCATTCTCATTAGAATAGAATAGTTTATTCATAAGTTGTTATGACATACACACAAATCGAACAATGAAATAGTACAGTTACGGTTTGGAACTGTTCGTATTCGATTTGCGGGGTTTCACTTTCTCCAGACACTGTTGGCATTACAGCATATGCGGAGAGAGGAATCCAGTCACGTCTCCAGACATCCGTCTTCTTATCCGATATAGAGTATGCGGCTTTGATCCATCCTCGAACGCGTGAGCCTTATGGACCACCTTGCGTCTACCGTCGAACGTTCTCGAACTTCTCGCGTCCATTTGCATACTTGCTCCCGGTCGATCCATTTGTCACTATCATGTAGCGAAATCCAAGAAATCCGTGAGTTACCGACTATGTGCACTCCCAACAGGCTTATTTGGCTCCTCCTTATCGTCTCACAGTGAACGGCTCCGGATATCGATCGATAACAGCAGCGTACTTCTCTTCCGGTCGCGGGTGCCGCCGTTGCCCTTCAATTCGCCTTCGCTTTGTACCTTCCTTTCCTCCATTTGAGAATCCGCGCTTCGCCGACTGTCACTCACTCCTCCACCTCATTCGCGCTCCATAAACAATATTATGATTGTGTATTCGCGGAATTTCATTGTATTAGTAGTTTTCTGTAAGACACATTGATTAAATGGTAACATGATTGCAGTGGTCGTTTGTTTTTCGATGAGCGGCCTGATCCGCCGTCTGCGGCGCGGATCCCGCAAGGCCGCCAAGTACAGGTTCGTGCAGAGCAGGTTGCATTTTATTGATTTATAAATTGATTGATTGATTGTATACTGAAGTGATTGATTGATTACACATGACGTTTTGCAAATGCTCCGTTTTCAGATTCACGGCGACTCCTCAGGAGTTGGTGGTTCAGTCAGATGAACACACTCATCCCGAGACACTCGCCATCTCATTCATGCACCGGTACGTATATTGATGTATCGATTGATTAAGTGTATTGTTATTGTTGTTTCGTCGATATCTTGTCGACATACTCTGTTGATGTGTTTGTCGTGTTGTTCTCCCTCCAAGTGATGGATGTGTCACTCACTCCTCCACCTTGTCTTGCTTTCTTTCCCCGAATTCTCTCTCCTTCTTTCTCTATTTCTTCCAACACAATGCATGCTGCCTGCTGTAAAGTACGCCCACAGGTGCGTCTGTGGCATTGTTCGCGTGTAGAATTGAGGGATACGCACAGCTCAATATGTTTCACCACTTTATAGATATCCAATCCAAAAAAGTGAAATCGAATCAGTTATTCTGGAATCGCATCACGAAGTGTTCAGCTTTTAAGGTTATTGCACCGTGCTTCATCTGTTTGTCTCTATCCATCTAATACGCGTATAATATAGTAATGAGTTGTAATACGTGGATACGTTTCTCTTTGCAGTCGCCGGAAGGTGTCATCGCGGGAGCGCGCATGGGAGCCTTCCTTCTCCAACCCCGCACAGTCGGTCAGTGTTTCGTATTGATTGATTATTGTTAATTGTTTTCATAATGAATACCGCGTTCATTTCTGCTCGATGATTAATAGATTCACAACTGACTTCTAATCGCATCAAAATGTTTTTGTCCAAAGCGTTTTGAGTTTTGAAGGGCCTGTTTCTAAGGTTGCTGGTGTTCCCCTGATTGTGTCTATATGTCAATCTTTGATTAGATTTCTTGTGTGATCAGTTATTACACTATCAATTTCTGTCTGTACAGGTGATGGTATGGCCGGAGCTGGCTGCGGAACACATCGACATCCTCACCACTCTCTACAGGGACGGAGAGGGGGAGTTCGAAGACAAGGTAGGCTTCGATCGATTGATTACTATTGCTTACCATGAGATATTACGTTTTTTTGTTAATGGATTGAAGTTTGAGTGTTACAAAAGAAGAGAGATAACACTACATTAGAGGGATGGGATGGGATGGGAGTGTGGATGTTTCAGGAATGGACTGTGGTAGTGGAGGAGTGTCTTCCGTCCAAGACTGGCAAGGGAACCAGTGGCAGGTGGGGATTATCGGATTATTGATTCATATATCTGTTTGGGGGCATTGGACATTGATATGTTTATTGACAGTTGTAATTTTTTCTGTTACTCGATTACTTTGACGATGCGGCGTGCATGAAGTTGGGGAAGAAGCAATTCATTCAAATTTGTTTATTTTCACATTTGATTATATTGATTTATGGATTCAGACGCCGCCCGCTTGCCGCGGTGCCCCTCAACCTGCGACTGCTGCTAGTGGAGAGACCCGGAGAGGCGAACCAACTCAAGGTGGGAGAGAGAGGGAGAGAGAGAGAGGGGGGAGGGAGGAGAGAGAGAGATGCATCAGAGGAGGGGAGACGGGTGTGTTGCAGCTCAAGCTCCGTCCGCTGTCTCCTCGCTGCAAGCAGTGTCATCTCGTCCTCCTTCTCGCCAGTGTTCTCGAGAGCGTGTACGTCGCATTGCAGTTTATTCATTTTCTGCAACTGAATCACTATTATATTGTTGATATGCTGTTTCGTTTCAATATTGATTTAACGAATTTTTTTTTGAGGGTAGCTGACTGTCTGAAACATAAATATTCCTGCTTTTGGTTGTATCACATTTCAGACGGTTATTTCATATTTATATGTTTCCGTAAATACATATCTTCCTTGATGTGTGTGTTTCAGTTCGGATGCTGGCTCGTCTGCCTCTTCTGTCGTCTCGAGGGGTGCGATGCAGGATGTGGCAAACATCAATGAGCTGGAGGAGGAGACGGAGGACAAGGGTGAGGGGGAGGGAGGGAGGGAGGGAGGGAGGGAGAGAGGGAGAGAGAGAGAGAGAGAGAGAAACGGGGGAATAAGAAGAAGATGGGGGAGAGATGTTTATGGTCGTGTTTTCGCTACTTGATTCAGTTCGCGCCACAGATTCCAGTGCAATTTCTGTCTGTCCCTTTTCTCTCTTCTCTCTATTTCACATTGCGCTCTGATTGCGCGAATATGTGAGAAATGCGTGTTGCGTGTTTTTGTTGTATAAAAAAAACTACTCTAGCGAAAGAGATAGGGGCTAATAAGACTGGATGGTTGAGTAGTATATAGTAATGAGAAATTAATTTGCAAGCAGATCAAATCATTGTCTACTCTATCAGTTGAAGAGGAAGGAGTGAAGAGTGAGTGTGTTTCAGTGGCGGCTCGTTCTGAGATCCACCGCATCTCGGATAGTATCCGTCAATGGGGGGAGGAGGGGAGGGAGAGTGGGCGGGAGGAGACAGACAGAGCAGTCGCCCCTCCCACACACGCACACGCACACAGGGTGGAGAAGGAGAACGGTGGGTGGGCGAATCGAGGGGTATGGTAGTGCCTGATTTCACGTCTGGTTTCCAAAGTTCGCATCGACAGCAAAATAAGACTGCATTATCCGGACTATCACATTAAATCATATTATTGAAATGTGAAACGTATTTTGCTCAAGATAATTCAAAATGGCAGCAGGAGATTTGTCTATCTGCAGTGATACGTAGGATCATAAAGGGGTGGAATGTTCTGCATTGTCACTGTCACCATTTTGTGGGTTCAACCATGCGTTTACATATTGGGAGGGCTGATGCAGTTGGTGTGCAGGTCCCTCTCCCGCGCCCTCCTCGGGCGTGCGTCCCCCGTGGCGCGTCTCCTCCACACCCACCAGTGAGATGAGCAGGGACACCAAGGTCGGTGGGCTACTGTATTACTGTGTTACTGTATTTCTGTGTTACTGTATTTCTGTATTACTGTATTTCATTCTTGTTTTTTGTAGGAGAGTCGCGAGAGTGATCCGGTCACTTCGCAGCTGGATAAGATACCCACCGAGATGTTCTTTGAGGTATGCTAGCTCTCTTTTTTATTTGTTTATCAACAAATACTAAACCAATTAGGAAACTAATAAGGGGACTTTACACACTTTACACAGTATAAGTCGCTAGCTGCATGGGCCCATCGATGAAAGCACGCGAATTGGCTACACATACCTTTGACTAACGTCTTCCACGCGTGTGATGGAGATGACTTTATAGATTACTTGTCATACTCTCTCCCTCCCCCTCTCTCTTTCTCTCTCCAATTTTACTGTTGAGTGTGTGCGTTGCATGGTGTGATCATTTCTAGAAGGATGTGAGACCGGAGGTGCCCAAGCATTCCACGGAGAAGGAGAAGGAGCAGAAAGTGGAGCAGAGGGAGGAGCAGGAACAGGATAAGCCCAGTGTGAGTGCCTTCACTAGGTTCACATTTGGTTGGATTGCTGATATTTTTGCGTTACTTTTTAAGTTTGATTGTGTTAGAGGTTTGAACTTCAGACTCACTATAGTATATTCTTATGAAACATGTTGCTATAAATGTGTTCAAAGTAGGCGATTTGTTCTTTTCCTGTGTGAAATAAGTATTGATTTGTTACATCGGAAAATTGAGTATTTGATTGACTCATGTGTAGGATTGTTCATATTTCTTATACACTGTACAATTGTACTTTTGTCTCTTAATCCTCCGATTGATTAAATTAATTGTATGATTGTTTAGGTGGATGAGAACTCTCTTCCCGTGCCCGTTCCCCGCTCACTCGCCACAACGAGAGGAGCCAGTCCACGGATAGGTGAGGGAGAATAGAGAGAGGGGAGAGGGAGGGGAGGGAGAAGAGAGAGAGAGGGAGAAGAGAGATAGGAATGACTCTACAGGTCGCTCCGCTTCGCCCCGCGCACCCGACAGGAGAGCGCCTCTGGGAGTGGTGAGTGCGAGTTATATCTATGTTTATGTACAACTATATTTTTGTTAGATGATGAAGTGTGTAATGTGTGTGTGTGTTGAGATGGAGGGCGAGGGTCTTCTGCAATGGGCTCAGCGAGCCACCAAGGACTACCCGGGGGTCAAGCTGCAAGACTTTGGGTCAGTAAGATTTCTTTCGACATTGAAAAAATGCATGTGTTTGAATCGTTTGGATTGTTTATGATAGATAGACGATGACTGGAAGCGTTGTCTCTGATTAGTCATAAGTATATATCGATTGTTGTTAGTCAATATTTCTATTGATGAATGTATTGTGTATTTGTAGTAAATCGTTCCGCTCGGGTCTCGCGTTGCTTGCCATCGTTCACGCGTATCGACCAGAGCTGGCCGGAGACTACTCCAGCCTGGACTTTGCCGACACCATGGATGCGAGGAGGAGGAATGTGGCAAAGGTGGGGGGGGGCTGCTGGAGGTGTACTCCTACGAGAGAGGGTGGAGAGAGGGAGCGAGAGGGGGAGAGACAGGAGGGAGAGAGAGAGAGTCTTCTCCAGGCGCTGGCGGCGTGTGGTTCGCTGGGCATCCGTGACTTGCCTGACGCTGACGACATAGTCACCCCGGATAGCAAGACGATCCGACTGCTCTGCGAGAG
This sequence comes from Rhabditoides inermis, assembly GCA_963966185.1. Taxonomy (NCBI): domain Eukaryota; kingdom Metazoa; phylum Nematoda; class Chromadorea; order Rhabditida; family Rhabditidae; genus Rhabditoides; species Rhabditoides inermis. The sequence goes on along the minus strand of CAWZYM010000448.1, from coordinate 121,244 downwards.
GATGAGGAGGTGGGTTCTTTCATGATTCCAACTAGTTATTTGTAGTAATGTATCAATGTTGAAACTTTCTGATGCTACTATCTAACTGATGCATATTATCCATAAGCGTTGAAACTGAGCAAGCAAGTAGGCTTATTGTCGTGTTTTGTGAATATTATAGATGTATTAATGTTGAAACGTAATAAGCGTTGAAACTGAGCAAGCAAGTAGGCTTATTGTCGTGTTTTGTGGATATTATAGACGTATTAATGTTGAAACGTACTTCTTTTTAATGCTACTATCTAACTGATGCATATTATCAATAAGCGTTGAAATTGAGCAAGAAAGTAGGCTTATTGTCGTGTTTTGTGAATATTATAGATGTATTAATGTTGAAACGTAATAAGCGTTGAAACTGAGCAAGCAAGTAGGGTTATTGTCGTGTTTTGTGATTATTATAGATGTATTAATGTACTTCTTTTCAATGCTACTATCTAACTGATGCATATTGTATTGACTCCTATATCAAGGCATCCTTATTGACTTTTTATCGTGGTTTGTGAATGTATTAGACGATAATGTTGAAGTGTATTTGTATAATGTATTGGCACTCAGAGTGCTGGAGGGTCGAACGGAACTGCCCACCCCCACTGCCGGATCGGATCACAGGATAAGCAGGATGTACAACATCAATGAGTCTGAGGTGGGTGTGTACGTGTGTGTAGGATAAGGGAAGATGAGAGGGAGAGAGAGAGAGAGAGAGGGCGGGGTGGTTGCAGGCGCAAGTGATCGACGAGATCAACCGCATCCGTGAGCGACGCGAGGAGCAGGCGGCTGATGCACACCACAAGGTACACTTCCAATCGACACTTTCGCGCAACTATTATTTGTCATTAGGAGAGAATAAGCATATTTTGATTTGGTGAGAATTTCGATTTTGTACTGGAAAAAACTGATGTTGTTTAGTTACTGTATAACGGTTACTATAATGGTTTTCTTGATATAGCTTCACTTTAAAATATACATCTTGCATTTGGGGCTGGGAGTGATATGGTATACGTTTCAGAATGACGAACAGGCAGACATGGCGAGTACCTCGTATGCCGGACGACCCATCGTCGGAGGCACCACCGTGCTCCTCGAGGTGAACAGGTACGTATACACACATGCACACACACTCCCTCTCTCTCTCTGCCTTCCTGTCTATTCCTTGTTGTATTTTGACTGACTGTGTGTTGATTGCTTGCTCGTAGCCCTGCCCCGTCGGGTACTCTGGACAAGCGTGAGGAGCGGCGGCGGAAGGCCCGTCAGATGCTCGACAATCCCCAGGCCGCCGTCGCCGAAGGCACCACAGCAGCAGACAGGGTCAGCTTACCTTCCTTTTATAGCTTATACATTGTTATCATACATTCTTTGAGTTTCAATTTTCCTAGACTGTCTCTTCTCTTTTGGGAAGAGGACAGTGAGAGGGGAGAGTGGATAATACGAGGATAGTTGATGGTGTTGTTGTTGTAGGAGGACTCGTCTACTCGTGCGGAGCGGAGGCGCCAGGAGGCCCGTCGTCTCCTCGGACACGCTGCCAGTCAGTTGATCACACATCATTCATACTTGTTTTGGTTGGAATTTTTTTGGTTTAGTTGGTGTTTTGATAGCGAGCGTTGGTGTGAAAACGGTGTCGGATCCTAGTTGAAAACTATTTGCCTTTAAATATTTTGTTAATATGATCAGTGGTGGTATGACGTGTGATTGTGATCGATCTGCCTGTCCTCTTCCACCCATCAACCGCACTTTTTTTATGTTACATTCTTAGAATATCGGTTGTGTGAGTGTTGTGGTTGTGGTGGTTGGCTGTGTGGGGTGTACTGTGTGCCATTCTCCAGCCGCCGGTTCGTCTACGAATCTCACCCGACAGGGCTCTGTCAGGAGCCGCACCTCCCAGCAGTCGATGACTGGCAGTCAGACCGATCTCAGGAGGATAGGTAGGCATGTCCATCTGTTCTTCCTTCTCAACTCTCCATATCTGTTTGTTTCCTTTCTGTCTATTCTCTTCCTCAGCCCTCCGGAGTGTTTGTGTTGTGTTGTGTAGTGTGCATGTGTCTTCTCTCCTTGCAGAACTCGTCCAGCCCTCTGTGCAGTTCCACGCCTTCCGAAAGCGCGACCCCAGCCCACAGATGACCCGCAAGACGTGTGCGTGTGTATAGTCATTGATTTGTGGTTGTTGTGCGTTGTTGTGAAGGAACATTTTGAGTGATTTTCTTTATTGGTTGTGGTATGGCTTGTATAGGGAAGTATGCAAATGTGACGTCATTGACATTGAGTTGGAGGAAAGGGTATTGGGTGGACACTGGACATGGATGTTTCGGGTGAGATGAGTGACATATGGGATTTGAATCGAGGCAGCGAGCGAGAGACACATAGAGGACATTTCCTCGTCGCCCAAGTCCATTCGTCCAGGCTACCAGTTGTCTTTACTCTGAAATGCTATCTCTCGCCGGTTTACTGGGCTACAAAGTGGTTACTTACAATGCACTGCGGCAAGGTACGCAATGAGTGTCAGTCAATACGTTTTATGAAATGTAAACGTCCCGTTCTTTTCAGACGAGTCCGAGTCGCCAATGATTCCAGCTATGGGCCGACCGACGCAGACCATGGAACAGCGACTGAGGGTATTCATTTATCGATTTATTCATTGATTTGTTTCCGTAATTCTGTCGTGCCTCTCTTAGTTCGCTATGGTGACTCCATCTTGGTTGCGGGTGTGTATTGTGTTGTGTTTGGTTGCAGCAGCCGACTGGCCCCGCCCAGATAGGCTCCGCCCCCACATCGGCGTTTGATCGGGTGCGCCGCTTTGGATCGATGCGCAGTCAGGAGTTGAAGGATTCGATAGCGTACTTTGCAAAATACGGAGTGAGTCGTGTTTGTGCTTCTCTCACACGTTGTTGTTGTTGTTGGTGTCGTCGTCGTCGTCGTCGTTGTTGTTGTTGTTGGTGTTGACATGCATGTTTACATTTCCCTTTGTGTTCAGCTTGCCGAGCCTGGGCCGGGCAGCGCAGTCGGCGGCTCGCAGAATTCACTCAATCAAGGTGAGGATTTTTTTGTTTGTATTAAATTTATTCAGAAATACCTGCGATACATTTTAAAAAAATTCACTCAATGATCGGATTGAATAGGATTGAATTTACGAATGCCTATGATATATATATATATATATATATATATATATATTATGGTGTTGTTGTGTTTCTTTTTATACGCTATCTGTGAAACGTATTAATTCGCTTTTCGCGAAAAGAATTAAAAAAAGAAGAGGGTGATCAGAGAAAGACTGCGTGTGTTGAATGGTGTTTGCATTTTCACAATACTTTATGTAGGTTGAGCCAGCTAGCCCTATGATTTCGAACCTAGTATAGGTTTTTTTTCTTTTGTGCAGTACCAGAATATTTTTTCCAGCGGACGGAGGCGCATCAACGGCGACGCCCACTCGGAAAGTGACGTCACAGTGGGAGGTACGAAGAATATGCATGAGGGAAGAGTGCACAGATACATACTGTATGTGTAAAGTAATGTAATTGAAATCGGGCAGCTCTATTTTTACGGTATCCTTTTTCAGAAGGACGTGGCTGATGTGGAAGGCACGCGGAGAGAACAGGCGGAGATTGCGGCCAAGCTGGAGCAGGTGAGAGAGTGGAATGAGAAAGAGAGAGAGAGGGAGAGAGAGAGAGAGAGGGGGGGGGGGAGAGAGAGAGAGAGGGGGGAGAGAGAGAGAGGGGGGAGAGAGAGATACTTGTTCCAGGTCACCAAGGATGTTGCGGCGATGAGTGAGCGCATGCGCAGCGCCGAGATTGGTAAGTGCATTTTGAGATTAGAGTTTCTGTATACAACATATTGCTTACTGTGCATTTATCTACCGTACTGTCCACCGTACTCTCCTTGTCTGTTTCAGAGCAGGGCAGTGAGGAGGAGGAGGCTATGATGGACGCCCTTCTACAGCTCACAAACGATAAGAACGCACTGGTACCGTGATTTTAACTATATCATACAGTATACAATATCCTAGCATGTACAGTATTCTCCACATACAGTAGTTCGTGTACAGTATTCTCCTTCTCTGCTTCAATACATTGGTGTAATGTAGAATATTGTATTATCTTCTCTAGCTGTACTATACCGTATTCTGTCTGCCGTGGTAGTGTCTCAACATGATACCGTACTATCTCACCTGTTGTGTGTTGCAGGTTGGCCAGCAGGAATACTACAACATCATCGAGAACATCCGGGAGACGAGCGCGCGGATCGTGGAGAAGACGGAGAGACTGGATGAGATGACGAGGATGGGTGATGGTGAGAGAGAGGGAGAGGGAGAGGGAGAGAGAGGGAAGAGGGAAGAGGGAAGAGGGAGAAGAGGGAGAGAGGAGAGAGAGAGAGAGAGGAGGGAGAGAGAAGAAGAAGAGGGAAGGGGGATGTTCCGAGTTCCTATGTTCCAAACCGCTCATTCGAGTAGCGGTCTGTCTCTTCAAGAAGTTGGTTCGGGAATATTTCGAAGGGGAACGCGGCGTCTCCCAAAGCATTTCGGTAGTAGTTGGTGATATTCTATAGCCCGCGCCAGAGCGATAGTTTTCGATCTACCTCGTTTGCAGTTCGAAATACGGTGTCATAACCGTCTGTCTCTCTTGTTTTGCGCGCTATTGCCGAGAGCTGACTCTCCGTCTTCCTCTGATCTACCCAACCTAGCGCAACTTATCGCGAGCATAGAACTATAGGAAATAATTTGTGAATCTCTCAGACTACTTCAAATCGCCGGCGGAGAAGGAGGAGACGAACCGACTGATGGACGAGTACCTCCAGCTCATCGGTCCGTATCCATTATCGATTTATTGATGTTCGATTATCAAGGATCGAGTAATAGATTGTACTATTTTTTCTGTTCAGGTCGCAAGGACGAGTTGATCCAGCGTCTGTTTGCCACCGAGGAACAGCTGTGAGTTATTCACGTCGTTTATTTTGTTTGTTTATTTGTTATGTTTTGATGTTCTGTTGTTGTGGTGTGTTGAGTTGTAGTGCTTCGGTTTGTAACACTTAACTGTCTCGTTATTTCAATGTTTTCGATTGTAGTTCTAATATGGGAAGGTGGCGACTCACTGTGTGCAATGCTCGCTGCCAGTTGTTCTGTATACTCAAAATGACTGTCCGCTGTAATTTTCTTTCGTCACACCCGGCTGCCCGGTTGCACCTTTCCGCTCACTCGCTTTGTGTGATTTGTTTGTTTGCTTGTTTGTTGTTGTTGTTGTTTCACTTAGCCATTTCAGTCGTGAGGAGGGAGAGGACCTGAAACGTCGCACCCTGGATCGCCACTTCCGGCGGGGAGCCGACGAGCCCCTCTCTGCCAGCAAGCGAATCATCACCTGGTTGAAGGGATAGGGCCCCCGCAGATGCCCCGTCCTCACCCCGCCCAACCCCCGCGGTCTTCCTCTGCTTGTCACACTGCTGTCCTAACACTTTGTATATCTATTATACTAATGATTTACAAATGTGTTGGGACTGGTCAACTATGCGTGCCAATTGTCTACCAATGATTTCTAGGTTATTTTAGAGTATATATTTTATATGTGTTTCTCAAGATTATTGTATATACGACAGAGCGGTGTGTTTTTTCTCTCTCTCCGATTTTCTCTCCCTTTGAAAGATTCAGTTCTATACTCGTTTTTTGTATATGGCAATGCTACAGGATATATAAAGATTATGGCGGTGAGTGGTTTAATGTGGCCGGCAGGCAACGAGTGTGGGAATGAATAGGAAATGAGCTTGTGGAATGTGTGTGATTGCGTGATAGTATAGTGATATTGTGGCATATTTGGATGATTGGTAGAGGTACTGGTAGTATAATATAGTTACTAATTGTGTTTGCATATATAAGTCTTGTGTGGGAGGCAGTAGCGCTCTCCTGATTCGAGGGTGGGCAGTTGGAATAGAGGGTGGTAGAATGAATAGAAAGTGGAGGCCATCGCATCACCATTGCCCATTGAAAGAGAGAGGGAGAGAGAGAGAAACGGGGAGGAATTCCACATACTCTCGCAACGACACGTGATTCGAGGTTGTGATTATTGATTGCAAGAGTTCTTGGAAGTCGACTCTCTCTCTTGGGACATTACCCCTCATTACCTCATGCACTGTCGCCTCTCGCCCTCTCGACTTGTTTCTGCATTACACAGTGGCCGGCTTATCCGGTGTAGTCATCCATACATGGCACTCTCGTCTTCCCTTCTCTCTGTGTCTCGCCTCGGGGTGTGGGGTGTGGGGATCGATAGCGTGGAAGCCCCGTCGGCTGGCGCCCGCACGCCTGCAGCTCCGGCCGGCCGACACTTGCCCAAACACTACTCATATACATGCAGAGAGGGGCAGTACGCAGCACACGCAACGAACTCACTCCTCGCCCCCATTCACTCGCTTATGCTTCGTTAGTGTGTTTTCACACAACACGACTCTGGCGTTCGTTGGTTTGCTTCACGCCCCCAGCCTATCATATGTCTGTCCCCTATTGCCATATTGATTTCGGAGCTAATAGAGCCTTTGGGGTGAGAGCCCGATGTGCGTGGCTCTGAATGTATACGTGTGTGTGTGTCTGGTTTGAACAAGTATTCTAGTGTGGTAGTATTGTTTACTCGAGATGAGTGAGGAGGGTTGTTGTGAGAGAGGCAGGGAGAGAGAGAGATGATTCGAAAATTACTGGGGGTGTGTGTTGCTAGTAGTGGTTTCCCTTTCTGTCGACTCTTTTTCTACCCCTTCCCTTCTCTCTTTCTCTCACTCACTCTCTCTCCTCTCTCTCCTCTCTCTCCTCTCACTCGCACTGTGTTGGGATGTGCCGGTACTGTTGGGATTTTGGCGGATTTCGCTTGTGTCACAATGTTTGAACAGTCGTGCGTTGCGGAGAGAGGGATAGAGAGAGAGAGAGAGAGAGAGATGGTCCTCTCTCTCTCGCTTGTATCTACGTGTTGGTTGGAAAGGAGAAAGAGAGTGAGAGATTAGTTTCTAGTATTACTGGCACTAATGGATAGTGTCAGCTGCTTACACTTTTACTCTTTGATTGTTGTATTGCCATCGTTACGAGTAGTTTGTATTGATCCGCTTTTGTACCAGATCTAGGTGACTTGTTTACCCGTTTCCGCCTTGTTTGTTCCTATGCCTTTATAATTGTAATTCGAGAGTGAGTAAGTCGTTGTGAGCTGCCCCTGAGAAAATAGTTGGCGTGACGACGGATTGGCTGTTTGTTTGTTTGTTTGTTTGTTTGTTTACCGTTGTTTACCAGATGACGTCATTGCGGGATGTGCCGCTGGACGCAAGCGCCCTCGCCTCCACTGCCAGCACCAATTCAGGTATAGCAGTTTTGTTTGAAGCGTGAACTGTATTGTTCCAACTGAGAAAAAGATTGAGAGAGAGAGACTTTTATCCGGACTGGTAAAATGCTGGAATTGAATAACACAAAACGCAGTGAACATAAACGTGTCGCTTGAAACGTAACACGAGGATGCGTTGCAGCCGCGTGCTCGTGGTCTTTTCCGGACGCTCTGCTGTGCGCTCATCAGTGGATGATGGAGGGCCCCGAGCTGCTCGCACACTTCCTCGCACTCTGCCAGGTGCGCGCCCTTGTTCATCTGTTTGTTTACTTGTTTACTTTTTCATTTGTTCAATGTCTTGTTCACTTTTCCTCTTGCAGTCGCCCGAGGCAGTGACGAATCCGGAGCTGCGCAAGGGCGCCGTCAACTGTGTGGCGAGGTGGATCCTCTCTCTCTCTCTCTCTCTCTCTCTCTCTCTCTCTCTCTCTCTCACACTCCCTCTCTCTCTCTCCTCTCGCAATCGTTCTCTCACCTTCACAAGCATTCTTCGTTCCCCTTCTTTTCGCTCCGTATCTCCATAATATCGCTTCCTTGATGAATTTGTAGTTTGTAGTAGTGATGTGTATTTGGAATACGCGCTGGTTGCAGGTGGATTCGACTCCATCCACATCACTTTGACGGCTGTCCGGCCATGTGCCAGCTGGTGGGTGACGTTATGTACTTGTTTGTTTTGGTGTTCCTTTGTTTACATGAATGAGGGGATAGAAAGGAGAAGACAGAGAAGGGAATAGAGAGAGAGAGAGAGAGAGGAGAGAGAGATAGAGAGATAGAGGAGAGAGAAAGAGAGAGAGAGAGAGATCTCTGCTTGCAGGTCGACCGAATGAAGTCGGAGAACTCTGACCTCCCCGAAGCCGACGCACTCGACCTCAGTCAGCTGTCAGTTTTTTTTTCAAAAATATTATTTCTAAATTTCGAACGGTGTTTTTGTTGTGTGTGAATGAACGACTGTTTCAGAAACTGTAGTGTAAGTGGATATTTTTTAATTGTATTTTAAAATTAATATTTTTAATTATTTCATTTTGCAGTCCTTCTTGTGCGTGGCTGCGCTCCGTCTCCGTGCGTCACGCGAGCAAACAGGTGCGCGCCTCCAATCAACCAGCTACTAATAGAACATATCGCATTTTTCTAGTAGTGTTTTTTGTCCCACTACTTTTGTCTTGAGGAATAGGGAGATAAAGATATGTGAGAGAGGCCCATTTCAGATCTCTCTGGCGTTCGACCAGTGGAATCCAGTGGAAATAGCGGCCGCCCTTTCACTCATCGACTACAAGGGACTCTGCAGGGTCACGGTAAGGACGCTCTCTCTCTTTTACAATATAGTGATGGTGTGTAGGTAAAGGAGAGAGATAGACATGCATAATCCCTCTTTGTAGGTGCACGAGTTGAAGCGATACGTGAGGGAAGGGAAGCTGGCGGGCACTCCTCTGCTTGAGAGGAGCATCAGCATATTCAATGTGGGTTCCTGACCAAATCAACTTCTTACTATCGTCTTACGCACCGACAGGCGGACTGCACGATTTTTACTCGATAGAGAAAGAGAGGGAGGGAGAGAGAGAGAGAGAGAGAGAGAGAGAGGGAGAGGGAGAGAGACCTTTCAGAACATCTCTCACTGGACGCAATGTATGGTGCTCTCGAAAGGCACACCCGAAGACAGGGCGATCGTGCTGGCAAAGTTTGTGCAAGTCGGACTGGTGAGTTGTTTGTTACTTGTTTTTTGTGTTCACCTGCTTCGTCGCAGGAGCTCCGCGCGCTACACAACTTCAACACGCTGATGGCTGTAGTAGGTAGGTGTTGCATCTCTCTCTCTCTCTCTCTCTTTCCCTCCTTCCTTGCCGTCCTGATGAGCATTGATTTATCGCTTTCTCCAGGCGGAATCACGCACTCCTCCATCGCTCGACTGCAGAAGACTAACGCTGCCGTTCCTGAAAAGGAGAAACAGGTACGGATTTATTGATTCTGTTCAGTCTTGATTAGTATTTTTATCGATTTGTAGGAGCTCAACTCGCTGTCTGTTCTTCTCACGATGCAGTCCAACTTCGCCAACTATCGGAAAGCCCTCAAGGCGACGGAGGGACGGTTCAGGGTGCCCATCATGTAAGTGCCTCCCTATCTTCTATCTCCCTCTCTCTCTATTGATTAGTTGATCGATTGATTATCGATCGCTTTTCAGGGGCGTGCATCTCAAGGATCTCATAGCCGCCAATCTCACGGGCGCCGACTTCGAACGAGCGCGAAAGATCACCAGGAGAAAGGTGCTGAAATTGATTGATTGATATTGGTTGGATACGACATAAAATGACTTACGTTACCGCTATTCTATTATCGATCATCTTATTGATTGATTATCGATTGATCTAGGTGCATCTACTCGCCGGTCTGCTCTCTCACTTCCTCGCCTTCAACACACTCGCACACAACTTCCCCGATCCCAACATCGACCTGCTCAATACACTCAAGGTGGCACAGAGAGAGAGAGAGAGAGAGAGAGAGAGAGAGAGAGAGGGGAGGGGGAGATTGAGAAAGAAAGAAAGAAAGAAGAAAGAAAGGAAACAATGATATGTTTCATTATAACAAGTATTCTTTCGAGTCGTTTTCGAAATACTTCAAAGCACTGTGTTCTATATAGTGTTGCGACCAAATTTCTGTTTTTCTTCTGTTTAAACAGAAATCTGGCCGACTTTTTGGAAACAGCGTCATTTAAAAACAGAAGAAATTGGTCCGTCATTGGCCAAACCAAAACTTTCTGGTTGGCGGTCGAAAAAAACAGAAATTTTCTGTTTCTGTTTCTCATTCGACCAGGTCTGTTTCTGGTCGGCGGTCGTGAGGTTCATTTACATGTTGGTCCCAATTAGCCACCGGTCAAGATGAGAAATGAGTTTCGAAATGATGCGCAGAGGGTCAATCTCGGTCGATGGGACTCGAAAAATGGCGTCCGTATGTAAATTAGCTTCGTTTGCATAAAAAAACAGAAACCTTCTGTTTTTTCTTGAAACAGAAATTTCTGTTTCTGTTTTTTTTCGGCCAGATTTCACGAAAACAGAAATTTTTGGTTGGTCATTTCTCTGGCCGCCGAGAGAAATGACCGGTGCAGATCTGTTTTTGGCCGGTCATTCGGCCAAATTTCTGGTCAATGAATTGGTCCGAACACTAGTTCTATACCCATGTCTACGAAGTTGGCAGACGCTGACCCCTCGCTTGCAGGTGTCTCTGGACATTCGCTACAACGAGGACGACATCTACGAGCTGTCTCTCCGCAGGGAACCGCGCACCAGAATGAGTGTCAGTCTGTCAGTACACACAACACACATCCAACACACATAATGTTTTTTTATCCTAGAATTCGGTCGGTCTTTGGCATTTTTAGCTTTCTTTCGATACCAATAAGAGGAAGATTGGGGCTGTCTAAAAATGTGTTTTCAAAAAACGTGTGCGGTTTTAGTTTTAGGCACGTTTATGTAGGATATGGAGTGGCAGGAAGACAATCTTTCCCTGTGTGATGGTATTGATGGGAGACATTGGAGTTCGCACATGGTATAGGTCATCCTTGCAACAACAAAAAAGAAACACGCACATCAATGAAATCAGTAGCTATCATTGTATCAGTCGAGGGCGCGCAGTGAATAGCACTACGGTATAGCGTTGGTAGTGTTTTCACTTGCCGTGTCTTTGTTGATGTGTGGTGGTGTTCAGCAGCCCGACCCTCGCCCGGCAGTGTTCGCTGCGTGGGCGGCCGGAGTGAGCGCCGCCCCTGATGTCAAGACTGTACACAAACACGTCACTGCTATGGTCGATGCGGTGCGTGCACACATCCTCCTCCTTCTCTTTATCTTCTCTCTCCCTCTCCCTCTCTCTTTCTCTATATTCCCTCCCTCTGCAGGTCTTCAAGCACTACGACCACGACCGCGACGGCCACATCTCTCAGGCAGAGTACATGCAGGTACTGTAACTGTATGTACATCGTACACGAGATTTTGAGGATCTGTAGTATTTTGGGTACGGTATGAGTAATGATAGTTTTTTTCAGATCTCCGGCAACTTTCCGTTCATTGATCCGTTTGCAAATATCGATGCCGACAGGTGAGTGGAGAGAGAGGGGGAGAGAGAAAGAGAGAGGGAGGGAGGGACATTCCTCATCATCTTGTTTCAGGGACGGTCGCATATCGAAGGAGGAGATGCGCGCCTACTTTGTCAAGGCAAACTCGACGGCGTTGAGGTAACCCGATTGATTGATTTATCGATTGATTTATTGATTTGTCAGGCGCGGCTTCAAGCACGACTTCCGCGACACCACTCTCCTCACCCCCACCGTGTGCGGACACTGCGGGAAGCTGGTGCGCATTTGTATTGTATTTTATTAGAGAGATTCTAGGAAACCCTCGGTACAATAAGCAGTTCAAGCGATTTTTTAACAATCATATTTTGTTTGCAGTTGTGGGGTCTGCTGCGACAGTGCTGCAAGTGTAAGGACTGCGGCATATCCACGCATACCAGCTGCAAGGGTGAGGGGAGAGAGAGAGAGAGAGAGAGAGAGAGAAAAGGAGAGTGAGGGGGAGGGAGAAAGAGAAAGAGAGAGAGAGATGGATGCCTGTTTTTTTAGACGAGGTGGTGGCCGAGTGTCGGAAGCGGGAGTGCGGGAGGAGGACTCGACGACCCGCGTCCTTCAAGGAGAAGCTGCTCATACACTGCAGGTAGCAACTACCATCTCTTCCTCTCTACCTTGTTCAACGTTATTAGCACATGCATAAAACGTTCCAAAAAAAAATTACAAAAAAATACTCAACTCTCCCACGCCTCTTTTTTCTTCTCGATTCCTCTCCATACGTCACCTTGTCTGCAGATCGCCGCGGCTTCGCTCCGCGTCGACGGCAGTCCCCGCCCCCCAAGCCCCGCCCCCGTCTGCCGCGCGGCCAGTCAGCGAGAGCGCCGACTGTTTGAGGTGGGGCCGGTGGGGAACTGTTTTCCTAATTATGTTGCATTGTAGGCATATCTGCCTACTCTCTTTGCCTAGAGAAATTTCCTAGTCCACTCTCTTTGTCTATGTGCATTATCGATTTATCGATGTGTTTTTTTCCAGCAGTGCGATGCTGACTCCAGACGAGCTGCGGCTGGCGAGTCTGGCGTGCGAGGAGGTACGGGATATCTATTGCTTCATTCGCAGTACTGATTGATGTTGAGGTGTTTGATTCGGATGACGAAGACGACACGCGTAGTTGTCCGGCGGGCGGAGGGAGGGAGGGGGGAGACAGCAGGATGGGGAGGAGTGAGTGGGTGCGAGAGGGGGAGGGAGGGAAGACGATCAAGCGAATTATTTTCGTGGTCTTTTTTCCTAACTCTTTTTTCAACGTTGAAAGTTTTATTTAAAACAAATCATATTTGTATTTTTGTTGTTTCACAGTTTGATAGCACTTGTCCACCCTAGGTGCAAGAGCTGCCTATGTAATGTAACACATATTAATATTACGTTTTCAGTTTCCGGTTCTCAATCTCACCGCGCGCCTGCTTCACCCTAGCTGTCGTTTAGGAACAGATATCAGTAGTGCTACATCAGTGTATTATTATTTATCGAATATGTGTTTGTGTGTGTACATTTCATTCCAGCGTTTTCCCAAAAATATCGAACCCAGTTTTCGAACTATGATCTGTGATTGTCTTCTTCCGTGATCTTTCCATATGATATGAGATTGTAACAATTTTTTAATAAATTATTTATTTGTGTTTTCACTTTGGACACTTCGGTTTGTTCTTTATGGTTGTCAGACCATTTTATATTGTGACTTGATGTTTGAGATAACTAGTACAAAATGGTTCATTGAAACACTCTTGAAACAGTTTAGGTTCACTATAGGGTATCCCCCATTTTCACGGTACGGCAATTATCGGAGGTCGGTCAGACAAACGAGAAATGACGAAGAAATTATGCGAAAACAGACTCATTATAAGGTTTGCCTAACTTATAACGGTATCTAGAGCCTAATTCAAAAATCGAATTCCAAGCGTTTGTCGGGATACCCCGTCTCCATATCATATCCAAATTTGAGCTCTTTAGCTCAACTTTGAAGAAAGTTATTTCAAATTTACTATTTTACCTATTGAACACATGGTTATCGGTGGTTATCGATGGATATAAAATTTAGTTTTCACTTAATCAAAAATCGAATTCCAAGCGATTTTCACAAATCCCCTTGTGCATCTCCTGTGAAAACTTCAAAAAATTACAAAATTTCTGAACGGAGTTATTTTCAATTGAAGTTGGAAAACTCTGCTTCATTTGACTTGCAAATGACCCTCATTTCCATAAAATCAGACCGCCAAGCGCGTGAGTCGCGCGGTCGAATGTTCTTGCGTGGACCGATATCGCGGCTAAATGCGATGAAATGATGTCTGGAAAATATGCCGCGAGATGGCTGCCGTACCGTGAACCGGGGGGACACCCTATATGTTTGTTCTGTTTTCAATAATCATCGAATCATTTGATCATTTGATTTCAAATCGGTTGCTGCTGACTTAGTGATCTAGATATTTCGGGTGCGTGTGTGCGTCTTATCAGCCTCTCTCTCTCTTCTCTCTCTCTCTCTCTCTCTCTCTCTCTCTCTCTCTCTTTCCTGATACGTGTGACGCTTGCCTCTAGAAGAAAAGCGCACGAGATAATAGTTTGCACTGATCTTGAGAATTTCCTTATTTTCCTTGTGATTTATTGTAGTATTTTTTTTTAGTTTGTCGTTTTGACTGTCTTTTTGCGCTACTAGTGTTTCTGTAAAATTCGACATTCATTTCTGTACGTAGACAATCGCGATGGCTAATTGAGTGCTTTTGAGTACATGTACCTGTTTTTCATGCTAACTGAACAATTTTACGAAAGAGAGAGAGAGAAAGAGAAAGAGAAAGAGAAAGAGAGAGAGAGAGAGAGAGAGAGAGAGAGAGTAGAAATCAGAAAGAGAACAGTGGCCGCCACGAGAACGAAATTACATAGGAACGAGGACATGAGACGTATCATTATCAGCGCACGTAGCGGTGCGTCTCCAATGGAAGTAGTCGAACAAATTGCTCTCTGCCAGTGCAAGCCACCAATTCTTTCTATCTATCCCTTTCTCTGATAATAATACTTCTTGTACAACTGAATTCGTTTTCGTCTTTATCTTTTCAGTGATTTGTACTTTTGTAATGTTGTAGTTTTCTCTATTTTCGGGTTTCGATTATGATGGTTTCGCAATTATATGACCAAACAAGATTCCATTTATTCGATCTGCAAGTTTTAGTTGTGTCAGTGGACATCGCAAAGGTTGATTGCATTTATGTACCTGTTTTAAATGCCAATTAGAAAGAGCGAGTGAGAGTGAGAGAGCGCAGAGAACACAGCGGGAACAGAATGGCATGATTATACATATCATTATCAACGAGCTCTGCGGCACATTCCCCATGGGTAGTAGTCAGAGTATATATACGACTACTACAATTTTGTATTTGCCGTTTTTTTCAGCTGCTTTCGCCCTTTTCAAACCACGCACTATGCATTCTCCAGCTTACGAAAAAAGTTAAATTATATTTGACTCTTCGATCTGCAGGGTTTTTTTTCTTGTTGGTAGACGATTGGGATTAACTGTTTAATGGTGTCAATGCAAAACAGAAGTGTTCTCGTTCATTCAATCACTCTCCTCCTTTATCTCTTCATCTCTCTTTATACTTCTGTTCATATTCCTCTATATATTTCTCTCGCTCGCTCGCTCTCACTGTATTTCTTATAAACAATTACAATACTTTTTTTGAGCAGCCACCGCGTGCCTGCACAATAGTGTTTCGCAAGTAAATGTCAGCAAATCACCATGTCTTGTTTGTCAACACCCGATTGCGTCAGTAGAGAACGAGGACCCAGAAAAAGTCACCTTATTCATACAACATTGACTTCCTTAAATGTTAAATAACAAGAATGAAGAATATTCTCCGTTTACAAATCAAGTTGATCGGAAATTTTCTCGAGCGAAAACGAAAAGTTTTGAGAACATTGATCGCCACTTTTTAGCGTCGTTTGTTGTGTGTCAATTGTGTCGGCAAACTTTCTATTATGTAAGAGGTCCCTATTTACCTCCCCCCGTCCCTCTTTCCCCCCTTTCCCTCGCATTCTCTCCTTCCGCAGAGAAATGTGTATATGTGTGTATGTGTCGTTTGTGTGTATGTATGAGGGAGTTTTTGAAGAGAGATAGAAAGAGAGAGAGAGAGAAAGGCAAAAGAGAAAGAGAGACTTACTATCTCTCTCACTCCCCTCCTCAGCTCACACATCGCACGCCAATTGTGGGGTAGAGTGGGGAGAGAGAGGAAGGAAGAGAGAGAGAGAGAGAGAGAGAGAGAGAGAGAGAGAGAGAGAGAGGAGGGAGGGAGAGTTAAGAGGGAGTGTAGAGGGGGCGGGGGATATCACTCGCCGCCGGCCCCGTCCAGGCCTTGTCAGCACCCTCAAGGCAAATCGATATGTGTCTGCGGCACAGGAAGAGAAAGAGAGGGAGAGAGGGAGGGAGAGAGGGAGGGAGATAGGGAGGGAGATAGGGAGGGAGAGAGGTAGAGAGAGGGAAAGAGAAAGAGAGGGAGGGAGGGAGGGAGAGAGTGAGAAAGAGAGGGAGGGAGAGAGGGAGAGAGAGGGAAAGAGAGAGAGAGAGGGAGGGAGGGGGAGAGACCCGTTCGATAATCTCGGTATTGCGGTGACGGAGCAGCCTCCCGTATCCAGACTAAGAGAGAGGAGAGAGTAGAGAGAGATTCGCATTTTCCATGTGCCACGATCCCTCCGTTCTATGCGCAGAGAGAGAGAGAGAGAGAGAGAGAGAGAGAGAGAGAGAGAGAGAGAGAGAGAGAGAGAGAGAGAGAGAGACGAAGAGAGAGAGAGAGAGAGAGAGAGAGACTAAGCGATCCTCCCTTCCTTCCAATACCACCGTGGTACTCTATACCACATGTCTCGCGACGAATCACTCTCGCGGTTTACACTGCCGGACGAGTTCAGCTCTCCTCTCCTCTCTCTCCCTCTCTCCTCTCCTCCTCTCCTCTCTCTCCCTCTCTCCTCTCCTCCTCTCCTCTCTCTCTCTCTCTCTCTCTCTCTCTCTCTCTCGTTGCCCGTTCGTTGTGTTTTGCATTGACCGAGAGTGATGAGCACTATTCCCTTGGGGACGCAGCCGCACCAACCGCCCGTTCCTTCATATCATATATGTTATCCTATCGCCATTATTCACGTTCGTCACGTCATTATGTTCTCCATTCTTTCTTTTCTCTCTCCTCCTCCTCTATCTCTCTTTTTTCTGCGCTCACTCTCCCTCTCTCCCTCTTTCTCTCTTTCTCTCTCTACCTCCATTCCGTAATATTAATCAATTGACAAGCGGTGTGTATACAGGTGTTTGACTATGTACTATATTGGTTGGTAGCTAGAGCGTTGGCGAACCACCCTGTTGCGACGGGGCTTCCCTCTCTCCTTCCTCTCTCTCCCTCTCTCCCTTTCTCCCCCTCTCTCCATCCTTCCCTCCCTACACAGCTTCATTATCCGAATCTCGACACTATATCGACGCTCTGCTCTCCCACTCACTTCTCTCTCTCTCTCTCTCTCTCTCTCTCTCTCTCTCTCTCTCTCTTTCGAACAATACTCAGACAATGTCGTTTTTGATTTGCAATTCCAGTTGGATTTGCGGCGTGGAGTGTAGCGATCGGATTGTGAATTGAACTGCCGTGTATCGTTTTTGACGGGCAACCGACTGCCACCCCACACGCTGTTGCCAGACGGTCCGCCTCCTCCTCCTCCTCCTCCTCCTCCTTCTCCTGCTCCTTCTCGGTTGCCTGCTCCTCCTTCTCCATGTCCCTCTACAGCGAACCCCCACTAGACCAGTTGCAGTAATCCTATATATTTTAATTCGTCATATGGCTGTCTGTGTGTGTTGCTGCGTCGACGTCGCGTATCCGTCTGCGCTCTCCTACCTTCCCATTCACTCTCGTTGTTCTCTGTCTTCTCTCGTCTCCTGCCTTGTCTCTTCTCTCTCGCGATCGATGCCTGGGAGAGACTCGGCCCTCGCCCTGGCCGAGCAGCGAATTTTCCGCTCCGACAGCTGTCTATTTACGGCAGCATCCACTTTCGAGTTGCGCGTTTTAGCCCCGGAGGAGAGGAACGGCATTTGGTGCGCGGAGTGGAATAATGGTGGCTCCGGAAGCCGAGGCGACTTCCGGTCGGCTTCTTCTAAAAGACTCGCAAATGAGTTGGCTTGATTGTGTGGATTGTTGCTGTATTCCGGAGAAGAGACTCTCTCGTTCTCCTCCTCTCTACTCTGCTCCTTCTCCTTCTCCAATGTCCGCTGTGTTGTGTGACTATGATGTGTGAAGCTTGAATGAAACCCCAATTTAACCGGCTTTCTTGCAAGTCTCAGCTACCCCTTCTCCTTTTGCGTTTTTTTTTTCACACAGCGTTTCAACATTACTAATTCCTTACTCATATTGATTTTCGTGTCTATTGCTGAATCATGTATGTTGTGATTGTCGGAGGGGCATTTGCCCTCAGGCTATTTCTTGTCGCGTTTCTCTCCTCTCTCCACCCCCCCCTCTCTCTCTCTCTCTCTCTCTCGCTGCTCACTTACATTGTAATGCTTTGCGCGCTCCCGTTGCGCGTTCGATTGTCTCTCGTGATAATGCGTATGTTGTGGTTTCTGTGTGGGGGAGTAATGATATGTGCATGATGAAATCCTTCTCTTTCCAAATCATATCGTTTCATCAGTCTTTCTTCGCTTTCCACGCGCTCCCGAGCACCCTTTTGTAACTTGTCCACTTTTCTGCCACAATCGCGATTCATGTCGCGCGAGTTCACATACCTGTGTTCACCTTTTCATCCAGATCGATGATCGTTTGTGCTGCGAAGAACTGAAGCGATCGATCCACTCACACTCCATTCATTTCTCCCCTCCTCTTACATTTGCAGATTTTTAGTGGAATAGTCGGGTCGAGGCGAGGTGAGCTTTTTTCTCCCATTGTCTCGTATATTTCTTTGATTCGCCATAGTTTTTCGGGCGCGATACAATCAAGTATCGCTACTTACGTCTCTATTCGTCTTATCTCAGCCATCTCAGCACTAATTTCCAAGTTCATTACACTTATTGTCTTCACTAATCACGTTTCAAGTCAAATCATTTCTCATATCTTTTTTGTACGTTTCACGCGGCTACGTTTTGTAGATGCTGTTCTCGGGCACTCTGCGCGTGCGCTGTGTGGAGGCTCGCGGGCTGCGTCCCACCGAGTGGAGCAAGCGATTCTCCTCCCAGGAGACGGTACGTTTCAGCCCCTTATCCCAACAACACATTACTTTTCTCGATTCTTATTTTTACCATTTAATTTTCACAGTTCTCCAGCAACGAGGTGCGGGTATACGTTTTGGGTGATTCGGTATACGTTTCACGGTTCTATGTGTTTGGGAGAAGGAGTTGCGTCCACGGGGAAACCGCTTTGCATCTCTCATTCACCACCGCAATCAGCGATTGTTGGAATGTGGAAATGCCGCAATCATTTACCACCGTCATTATGTTGAAAAAATCATACCATGTCCAGCTGCTTGACTGCTACACCTCTGTTTCTATACGTTACACCCCAATGAATACGTTTCACTATGGACACGTTTCAGACGCTGGACGCGTATGTAAACGTCGACTACGACGAGTACCATCTCGGAAAGTCTCAGGTGAGAGAGGGATACGTTTCCAGAGAAAAGGAGAGAGAGAGAGAGAGAGAGAGAGAGAGAGAGAGAGATGCATTCTCCTATCTTGCAGGTCAAGCCGAAGACGATCACACCAATATGGAACGAGGAGTTCCCTGTGGTAAGTTGTTTTATTCATATTTACATATATTATATATTCACCATCTACTTTTCTTAGGTTTTTGAACAATTCTCCAATTTTGCTACGTTTTTCTATGTCAATTGTGATAGACCTTTTTGGCTGATGGTTGTGTGTTGAGACCGAGGTGCACTCGTGTCGGGCGATCGGGTTCACCGTGTTCCACTCGTGTGTCATGCCTCCGGATGACTTCGTCGCCAACTGCCGGATACCATTCGAGGAGCTCCAGATCGGACACACCAACGACATCTGGGTGCGTGCAACTACCATCCCTTCTCTCCTCTCTGTCATTGTCTGCCCAAGAAATACTCTTTCCCGTAGCCTTCATCTGTCTGCTACCTGTCTTCATCTGTCTGCTACCTGTTGCACTGCATGAAAAATCGATATATCGATAGTTTGTTGCAGGTGGACCTGGAGCCGCACGGTCAGCTGCACGTGAACATCGAACTGCATGGCGAGATGGTGCAAGGTATCGGTTTATCGATTTATTGACTTTTGCAATAGCAATATTTGCGCAATTGCTGATCGCGCACGCAGAGCGACTGATTGCCATAGGCATTCACTCGGTTCACGTCTCCTGGAATATAGAGAGTGGGGAGGGGAGAGAGATATATAGAAGAGATGGTATACCTATGACGGTATAGAGATCAGCTGTTCTATCGTATTCGACCAGTGCCTCGAAGATTCCCCCAGAAGGCGCCAGCACGACTGACACTCGCACGCGCAACGCCGCCTGCGTCTAATCGATTTTTCTTTGAATCGATTTCGTTAATTGACACCTACATCGTCGGCCAGATTCCTATTCGGCAGCACTCTCAACGCGTGCATGATCCGATCCCTCGTCAGCTGCGCGCACTCAGTATACGCCAGCAGCAGAGCGTTGACGTGTCGCGTGAGCACCGCACTGGCGCGTTCCGCGTGCATGTCTGTGGTGCTCATCACAGCTTCCTTCTGGCACACACAGAACTCGTCGGGGATAGACGCCTCGCGGCATGATCTGGGGTACAGTAGAATGAAAGTGGGGTACTGTACATGATAGGATACCGTGCGGGTATGTTGCGCAGTAGTGATATGCCCCGATGGCCAGTGGATTGTGGTGTTGTTGGGATCGATTCAAAATCGTGTTGCAATATGTCGGCGAGAGTTGCGTGAAGATCCCAAAACGATGTCAGCACCTACACGTGTTGTTAGTAATACATTATCAGAAATAAAAAGGGCGTCGTGCTGTGCTTTCTATTTGGTCTTTTAAAATAGGACTCGTGGTTTTATTGTAATATAGCTTACACACCCACCTTCTTATTCTCCTTGACATTTGCCGCAATTCTCGGGTATTTTCTCTCGAAATCAGCCGGTAGTGACATTGAGAAGAAAGGCATTCGCTCCTCGATTCTGCCCACGATAGATTGCCTACGTACTGTACGTTATATATGTAGAGTACTGTATTTGTATGAGCGGATTAATGTAGCTACCGTATAGCATCGAACCGATGTCCGTGGTCGGAAAAGACGAACACAAAGGAATCTTTGATGAATTGACGATGAGTGGCGAAAAAACGAGCAATCGACGCATCGCCCTGTTCCACCTGTCGATTTGATATGCAAATAAGTCAAAAAAACATTTTACCTACTTTATATCCGTAGTCATGCCCCAATTCTGTGAGCCAGTGCAGCGCAAATGTCGATTGATTACGGTAGGCTGAGAGGAATCTGGAATACGTATATCATAAAGTATTAGGGAGCAAGCGTAGGATATGGTAGCCAAACACACTGGGCTAGGATACGCTATCTACAGTATACCTGGACAGATAGTCCATCTGCACATCGTGACACGCAGCGTGTCCGCAGCACAAATGAGTGCTCCGTCGATGCAACTGCGAACCATAGAGAGCTAACCAGAACGGGCTGAGTGGGCAAGAGATAAGGCGGCGGGACAGGAGGGACGGATGCTCACCGGAAGTAGTGGTCGACAGGCGGTTGGCGGAAGCCGGTGGCGAGATATGCAAACAGATTGAAGTCGGGATAGTCCTCGGCATAAAAAGTGAAATAGTTTGCGCGGGAGAAATCGCGCCAGACGAGTGGCCACGTGTCGAAACCGTCTGCAAGAGGCGTTGACCCCGCCCCCTCACGTCCCGCCCACCTAGTGGAGGATAGGGCAGCTCGTTGTCATAGCCAGCTGCCATCACGCGCTTGCCTCAATTCCCGACAAGAGTATGTGAAAAAAGAGAAAGAGAAGAGAGATAAAAGTTACCTGTAAGAAATGCGGCGGCATTAGGAAACGAGTTATCGCCGACTTTTGTGAACCCCTCGAATATATGAGTGCTGTAGTCGTTTTTCAAAACTTGCAGCGTGAGCGGTAGACTTCTATGGAAATTTGAGGTTGATATAGAGTCCAGTACCTAAATGTAGATTACTTTTTTTAAGTAGAAGAGAAAGTAGGGGGGATGAGAAATAAGGAGGAGACAGGCTACCCACAAAGAGTAGCACGCCTGGTCGGTTGTTGCTTTTTTCAAATGCTTTGGGTATGATCTTGGCGTGCATATTCGTATAGAGGGTAGTGTGAGGGAAGTGCACGGAATCGCATCGCACTTCACTGAACTCACATTTAGGTGAGTGGTCATCCTGAACAGTTGCTTACTTGTTAGTAAGCGAAATAACTAGTTAATTGGTTTACCTCTAACTCCTGCCACTCTTCGAATTGTAACTGAAAATCGTCGTTGGTTCTTCGATCGAAACATCGAATGTAGCAGAGAATCGATCCTATCTATTTGAGCATATACGATACATTGAAAAATTTCAAACACACCTTCTCAATCTCCGTCTTATTCACGCGAATTCGCCCTTCTTCATTCATAAAAGTGACATCATACTGAAGACGCTTGCAAAGAAGAGGATCCGCTTTCAATATCAAGTCCTGTATTCTTGCATCCCATGGATCGAGACGCGGAATTGTGCAGCCACTCTGCAAACATGCGTAGTCTCCGCCCCTCCACGCCACGCCCCCTCTTACCTCGTCACTCAACTCCAATTCGTAGTAGACGTAATCGGAATTCACTGCTGATGAAAAATAGGAAATGACAATTAATAGGGACGAACAAAGTAGAAGCACTGTAATTAGGCTGAAAAGGAGGGGTATAATAAGAATGGGCGGCGCCTACCGTCTCAGGGTGGTCACTTCATACCAATGCATATAGAAGACGCGCAGCCTGGAGAAACAGAGTATAAAAATAGCGCGTACAGTGTGTTTGCGAGCAAAGCGATTACAGCGAATAAATGAAAAGTTGACACAGAACACGCAAGAAAGCGAGATTTGCGCATGATGGTGATGGAAATGCAGCTTGAGGGTGGAAACAAAGGTGGGTGTAGTGTGTAGAACACTGTGGAGGAGACTGATGTGAGTGTGTGATTGCAGAGACGCATGTGGCCACGAAGCAGCGCGTCTTCCGAGAGCGCACCGACGCCTTCAACGACCGCCAGCGGCGAGGAGCCATGAGGAGGAAGATACACGAGGTCAGTGCTACTAGTTTATTAATTTATATTCGATACTGAAGATACTATGAAGAATATCATACAAGATGTGAACCAACGTAATGGTAGCGTGTAGCATGTATGATCTAATAAGATATATACAAGAAGTACGGTGAGAAACTGTGAGGAACGGAAAGTTTGTGATGTCCAGAAATGTCCACAAGACGGCAATGTTTGGGTGTGACTGTCGCAATACGCATAGTTAGTCATAAGGCCTGTTTATAGTCGCGCATTTTCCAGCAATATTGCGCAATAATGCAACGCTTTAGGATACATATCGATTATGGTGCAAAATTCTGCTGCAAAATCGATACATATTTCAAAGCGTTGCATTATTGCGCAATATTGCTGGAAAATGCGCGACTATAAACAGGCCTATATCATGGCTGCGAGAAAGTGAGAGATAGAGAGAGCGTGTGAGAGAGAAAGAGAGTGTGAGAGAGTGAGAGAGGGAGACTGATAAGAGGCTTGGCCACGATAACACAGTGGGGCAAAGGTGTTGCAGACGTTAGCAAACAAGTTCACAAAATATACCACATACAGGTCAAAGCACAAATCAATCGAGCTGACCGAATATCGATTGATTATCGATTTTGATTGTCAGGTGACGGGTCACAAGTTCATGGCTCTCTTTCTCCGTCAGCCCACATTCTGCGCCCATTGCAAGGAGTTCATATGGGGCATCGGCAAGCAAGGATACCAGTGCCAAGGTAGCGTACATTCATAGGTTTTTACAATCGATTTATTGAATGTTTCCGCGATTATTGATTTATTGATTGTTCGATTGCAGTGTGCACTGTGGTGGTTCACAAGCGATGTCACGAGGAAGTGGTGTGGAAGTGCCCCGGCAACAAGACAGACGCCGTCGACGAGCTCAACAAGGAGGTGGCAGAGGTGGGGGCGGGGCGTCAGGGGGCGGGACGAGTGAAATCCTGTCTGGGCAGCTGAAAGCGTCAAGCTGTCCGTGGATGAATTTGAGTTGTTTAAAAGCTGAAGATGTCTGAAGAAGATGGCTTCAGAATCGGCTATAAATCACTAGGGTGCATCTACACACCATTTTCACCCAATGCTCATATACTCGTTTCAGTCGGGTTGCGGAAGGTTCAACATCAACATGCCCCATCGCTTCTCCGTGCACTCGTACAAGGTAGGCGGCCTGTCCAAAGAGGCGTGGTCTAAATGGGCGTGTTGTTTCCAGCGCCCCACATTCTGCGACCACTGCGGTTCGATGTTGTACGGTCTCATCAACCAGGGCCTGCAATGCAGCACGTGCAAGCTCAACGTCCACAAGAGGTATGAGAGATCATCGGGGGCGCGGCTAGAAAGGGCGTGGTCTGAGTGGGCGGTGCTTGCAGATGTCAGAAGAACGTGGCGAACAACTGCGGCATCAACGCCAAGCAGATGGCGCTGGAACTCGCCCAGCTCGGACTCACAGGAGACAAGATGAGCATCCGCAGCAAGAAGAAGGTGAGGGGCGGGGCGAAGAGGGGCGGGGCATAGTCCTCTAGGAAGTCGGTATAATGATGCTTGCTCGTACTAGTTGGGCGGGGTGTGTTGGGGCGGAGTATCACGCGCAGCGGCAGCATTGTTTACCACGCGAACCACTCGACTATCTTTTTTTCTGCGTTGACACTCTCGCGCGTCGGTGCGCCTCTAATGTGGTGCTGAGAGGAGGGATACATGGGGATATCTGTTTGCTAGACATAAAGAATGAGAGGGAGTGGGAGGACAGGAGAGAGAGAGGGAGAGCTATATGCACAACGGCGTTGTCTCTGAACTGTTCATATCACTCAATGCGCGGTATCGGATGATTTTCAAGAGCCTCTCTCATTGATTCGAGCACATTGATTTCATCCAAGCGATCCAACACCACCTCCAATCATGTGTCCCACAGTTATCATACAGGTATAAGAGCTACAAGTATGGCTAACTTATAAGTGGTTTCACTTAAATGATCGTAATACATACATTTCCTGGGTAATGTGATCTCTGATTGGATTATCGATTAATCGATCGCTTCCAGCCGTCTATCATGCCGGGTGAGAGCACGGACACACTGCAGACCAGCGCATCGGACTCACCAGAATGTGAGTGCACAAGTAAACAAGTAAACAAACTGGGAAATAAAGGAATCACGAGTTTGTAAATAAATAAATGCATTTAGATCTGGGCGATATCTCGGAGGAGCCGGGGGCACTCACACAACCGAGCAGCGCGCGCAGTGGACAGGTGCGTAGATGCCCACGCCCACGTCTGCGTAGATGCCCCACATACCGTAACCCGTTCTGTTTCAGGCGAAGCTGCACTCGATCCAAGACTTCACCTTTATCAAGGTGCTCGGAAAGGGATCGTTCGGAAAGGTGTGTTTGTATTTGTATGTCTGTGTGTTTGTGTATTTGTTTGTTCGTTTGGAAAGCTCGTTATCATCTTCTTTTTCAGGTCATGCTGGCTGATAAGAAGGGAACGGATGAGGTGTACGCGATAAAGATATTGAAGAAGGTGAGCTTGGAGGGACTCCGAGGGAGAGAAAGAGAGAGAGAGGGAGAGAGGGGGAGAGAGAGAGAGAGAGGGAGAGAGAGAGGGAGAGAGAGAGAGGGAGAGGGAGAGAGAAATTTGTTCTGTAGGACGTGATTCTGCAAGACGACGACGTTGAATGTACGATGTGCGAGAAGCGCATTCTCTCGCTGGCTGCCAAGCACCCCTTCCTCACAGCTCTCCACAGCTCCTTCCAGACACCCGTGAGTCACACGCCACGCCACGTCCACAAAGGCCACGCCCACCTCTTTTTAATCCCTACACTTTGATTTACTCAAATTATTCCATTCTCCCCCGGTCAGTTGGCGAAACTAATATTTGAGCGAGTGAGGTCACAATTTGATCTTTCTCCTGTCATCGCTTGATCAGAACCAATGTTTGAACGCGCGCGTTGACATCTCCCCGTGATCTGAGCACCACATTTTTGAAGTATTGTTTTTCTTCAGTACTTTGCGAATCTTTCTGAATGAAATTATTTTGGCATGTCACGTTTTCAACGTACCATAATGTATTCGTTGCAGGACCGGTTATTCTTCGTGATGGAGTACGTCAACGGCGGAGATCTGATGTTCCAGATCCAGCGAGCGAGGAAGTTCGACGAAGCCAGGGCGAGGTGAGCACATTACTCCCCCCCCCTCTCTCTCTCTCTCTCTCTCTCTCACCTCATCCCTTACAGGTTTTACTCAGCCGAGGTCACATGCGCGCTACAGTTTTTGCATAGGAATGAAGTTATTTATCGGTGAGTGTCCTACTTCTCCTACATTTCTCCTACATAGTTAGTGGTGTTGTAAGAAAATGTGTTGTTCTGATAACTGACTAGAAAATTGAACTGGAGCTAAAAAGGAGAAGGACTCGGAGAATAGCCGGTCCTCCTTGTAGATACAGTAGAGAATAGTGTTCAAAAGAAGCAGCAGGTTCTAAGAATGGCCCAGCCTGTGCCTCACGCCCATTGATCTGTTGCAGTGACCTGAAGCTGGACAACATCTTGCTGGACGCGGAGGGTCACTGTCGCCTGGCTGACTTCGGAATGTGCAAGGAGGGCATCAACAGGGAGACCCTCACCAGCACATTCTGCGGTACGCTCATTTTTTCTTAGCTTTTTATTTTTCACAATATTGTAATCTCTTGCAGGTACCCCCGACTACATTGCACCGGAGATCCTGCAGGAGCTCGAATACGGAGTCTCCGTCGACTGGTCAGACAACATTATCATTATACTGTGTTGATTTAGTATCAGAAAGCATAGCTTCATCAAAGTATAGTTTAGAATAAGAACATGACCTTTTTACTTTTTATTTCATACGTCATTTTAAATTCCCGAGGGAAACAACGTGAACTTTATGAAGCAGACTGTCGAGGAACAGAGAGTTTTTGTCAATTCAAGTTGTTTGTCGCGAATGTAACAATTCACGTGAAAATCGAAAGAAGAACAATAATTATATTACGATATGTTTGCTGCACCCCATAAACATTTTCCCAGTGCACTACGGTATATCTGTATTCCTCTCCTTCTCGAGCAGTGTTCGTAGCCTGACCTTCAGAGAGTAATATTTGAAATTCCGGCTGAATTTGAAGAAAATTTGTGTGGCCTTCCCCGGAGACCAAGGGGCGTGGCTTACCGGGGCGTGGCCTGACTCCTCGTTTGTAGGTGGGCACTCGGCGTTCTCATGTACGAAATGATGGCCGGCCAGCCGCCATTCGAGGCAGACAACGAAGACGATCTGTTCGAGGGTGAGTAGTCTCTCTCTCTCTCTCTCTCTCACACACACACACACACACACACATATTGACATTGATTGATGATCACTTGATTCCAGCGATCCTCAACGACGACGTCTTGTATCCGGTGTGGCTGAGCAAAGAAGCGGTGAACATCCTCAAGGCGGTGCGTACTCTCTCTTTCTCTCCCTCTCTCTTTCCTTATCTCTCTCCCTCTCTCTCCCTCTCTCTTTCCTTATCTCTCTCCCTCTCTCTCCCTCTCTCTCTCCCTCTCCCTCCCTCTTTCTTTCTCTATCTCTATCTTCTCAATGTTTTCTTATAACTTATAACCCCCTATTCAGTTCATGACCAAGAATCCCGTGAAGCGACTCGGCTGCGTGAGTTCGCAAGGAGGCGAGGACGCTATCAGGTACCCACTTTACCGTATACCTAGCTCTTATTAATATCTTCGAAACTACCGTAGTAGTAACAACTTTCGAATTTGAAAGTACCGTATACCTAATTGAACTTATCGTAATCTCGTATTTATCAGGGCGCACCCGTTCTTCCGCGAGATGGACTGGGACGCGTTGGAGGCGCGCCAACTCAAACCGCCATTCAAGCCCAAGATCGTGAGTATTGGTTGAATGTGTAATCAATAAATAATGACGTCACTTGCAGAAGTCGAAACGCGACGTGAACAACTTCGACGCCGACTTCACCAAGGAGGAGCCCGTGTTGACGCCCACAGATCCAACGGTAGAGAGAGAGAGAGAGAGAGAGAGAGAGAGAGAGAGAGAGGGAGAGAGGGAGAGGGAGGAGAGAGGGAGAGAGGGAGAGAGGGAGAGAGGGAGAGAGGGAGAGAGGGAGAGAGGGAGAGAGGGAGAGAGGGAGAGAGGGAGAGAGGGAGAGAGGAAGAGGGAGAGAGGGAGAGGGAGAGAGGGAGAGGGAGAGAGGGAGAGGGAGGAGAGGGAGGAGAGAGAGGGATTAGAAAGAGAGAAAGGGGGAGAGAGAGAGGGAGAGAGAGAGACTGTCCGCTTGCAGGTCGCTCGCTCCATCAGTCAAGACGAGTTCCGCGGCTTCTCTTTCGTCAATCCGCACTTCAAGCCATGAGCGTACAGGCCGGGTGTCATAATCGATCGATATTCCGATCGATAATCGATCCGCTCGTCGTCCCCCGGGAGGAGACCAAACCACTCACACACTCACCCTTCTTCCCCTGAACCATTAAGCTTCGCCTAGTCTTCGATATGTTCCTAGTCTCTGATAAGATTTCGTAGCGCCGACCGCGACGCGACCGCGCCGGGCGTGCTTGCGACAAGCGCTCGCGCTTACACACCGCTCTGGCAGTATTCATATATTTATATATTATTCGTATGTATTGGCACACAACACACGCATCTGGTTGACACGTGAATATCATTAAGTCTTCGTTCATTCGCACTCCCCTCCCCGCTGTGAGAGAGTTCCTATATTCAGAGCATCTAGAGCCCCATTCTTCCCGCCTCTTCAGTATTCTCTCTCGTGTTCAATTGATCTAATCACCGACCGCCCACATTCCGAGGGACACACACTCTCCCCCCCCCCTCTCTGTCTCCCTCTTCCCTCCATCCCTCTCTCTCTCTCTTTCCCTCTCGCAGCTCGTCTCTCTCTCTCTACATCTTCTCGTTTTCCTCCTTGTCTGTGGTGGAAGAGATCGAGTATCTCAGCGCCGTGTAAATCCATTGCGAGAATAAAATATTATGTAACAAATCTTGTATCAATAGAATTCATTCAACAAACGAAACAGAAACGTAACAGTACATTCTCTAACCAACGATACAACTAACAACACAACATAACGGGTGTCATCATAACAGTCAAATCAAAATTGGAAATTGGAACACATCTCATAATCAATGAATCAATCAATAATCCTGTCTCACTGACTCCTGGGCTTCTTGGCCTCCACTCCGTCCTTCTCCTCCTCCTCCTTCTGCTCCTTGGTTGCTCCCTCCTCCTCCATCTCCTCCGCCTCTTCCGCGATCCCATCCAGCTCACCATAGTTCTCCACCTACAACTCAATATTCGGATCAATTGATCATTAAATCAATACCTTCATATCATTGATTCCGAGCTCGTCGTTCTGCTCATAGTTTCTGACATAGTGCTCCTTGAGTAGCTTCGGATCATCCAGCGGAGCAGACAGCGACTGAAAAAAACATCAATCAATCAACCAACCACCTTCATTTAACAGTCTACTTCTTCATCCTCCTACACACAACCTACACTAAACATAGAACAAGGAGCTAATCGCTGTGGTGGAATGGGTCACACGTCATTATGAACAGAGCACAAATAGTATGTCATGGATGGTTGATAGTCTCCGCAGACTCTCCCCTGTCTCCTTCCCCACCTGGATGTAGCTGTTTCCGGCGGGATCATCCAGCACCAGAGTGATCTTCTTCTCCAGTCGAAGCACCTACAAAAACCATATTAGCATATTGGTTTAAAAGAAAGTTCAAAGAATAACTAAATGAATTATTCAAACTAGATTAAAACTACTCTTACTAAATGAAGCGCATTTCCAAAATATCCATTTTCGTCTACAATAACAAGCGAAGGATGTGAAATATTTAGAATTTGCTCTTCAGGCTCAATCAGCAACTCATCCCCCCCTCCCCCCACCTTGTCGAACTCCTCGAGGAACCTGTCCATCTTGCTCTTCTCGTCTCCCTCCGCCGAGTCTCCAGTGAAGAAACGACTCTGCTCGGCGATCTCAAACACAACAAAGGTTAAAATAAATATTTAAAAAAAATCAATGATGGTTACATATAGCTAATAAACAAGATATCATAATTTCAAAATGTTCCAGTCTTTGCAAAGTTAAACCTTGAGTTCCCCTTTCTTACCTGTTCCTTGGTGGCAATGAGGAGTCCCTCGACGGTCGTGAACCGGCCACACAGAGCGCCGTAGCCCACCTGTAAAAGTTGTCATTCACCACTCTTGTCTCAATCTCAATATATTAAATATTGAGATCAATATATGTCTCAATATATTAAAACCTAAAAAAAAACTAATCAATAATCTCCCACCTGCATGTCAAGCTCGGGAATCTGCAAGTTGCACGAGTCCGATTTGAGCACATCACGCGCCAGGTCAAACTTCTGCAAAACACAAAAAGTAAACAAATCAATAAAACAACGTAAACAACAACAAAACACAACCCACATCTTCCACCGACAGCGACAGCTTGCAGCCCATGTCACGAATCGCGCCGCCCGCCTTCACCTAAAACCATCAATAATCAATCGATAAACAATAACTAATCGATATTCAAGTAATCAATGCTCGCCTCGTTCGTTTTGTGTCCGCAGCGGTCGCACGACAGAGCCATGATGATCACCGTGTCAAAGTAGGGAATGTCTGCAACACAGAAAACAATTCATGAACCATTTTCGCTATCAATATTCCCCGTGTCTTGTAGATGTCCTCCCCAATCACCAGTGGGCTTCATGAGCGTCTCACTGGGCGCACCACAGTTAGGACAGTCGGTCGCAAAGCGGAGCACCTGAACACAGACATGGGCACACATTACTTGCATGGAGGGTGGGGAGGGAGAGAGAGAGAGAGAGAGAGAGAGATGTCTCTCGCACCTCGTGTTTGGCGTCGTTGAACGATCTCCACTCCTGCTCGGCGCCCGACGCCCCAGCCTCCTCCTCCGTCCTACAACACACAAGTACAATTCAATCTCTATATAACAATTTCACTTGTTTTCTACGCTTCTGTCTATCTGTCATCAGCAATCGTGGAAACATAAATCAAATGAAACGCTTAAAAAACGCAATCATCTCAAAAATCTGACCTCGTAATCGTAACCATTATTCTAACAGAGAAAGATCAATCAATAATCAATAACCCACTCGTTATCGTCGGCCAGTCCGAGCAGCTTCCTCTCCTCCAACTTGCGGGCGTAGTGCTGCGTGATGCACCTGCACCAACAACACTCACTCTCTCCTATCTATCTCACTGTCTGTATTTCCTTGTCTATGCTGTCTCCGCCCCCCCCCCCTTCCTTCTCTCACCTCGGATCGACGTGCATGGGATCGGGATTCTGGATGAAGCAGTTGCCCGTCGGGTCCCTGAGCTTCTAAAAAAAAGAAGATAATTTGCACGTAAACGATATAATTCACAAAACAAAAATGCAGTGCAATTCCAAAGTGTACTGTTCCGTTTCCCTCTTATGCCCACCCACCAGCGTCCATGTCTGCTTGAGCTCCCTCAGCTCGCCGACCTTGGCCAGAAACTCGTCAATCTTCCCAGCCGACTCGGGGTCCAACTCGCGACGACGGTCCTGTCGAAAAACATAGAAATTTTGACACAAACATGCATTACAGTCTCCTCACTCCTCTCCTGGGCCTTATACAAATGCGACAAAAAAGTTAAAATGGAGTGAGAGAGAAGAGAGGGAGGGAGAGAAGAGAGATGCTACAATCTCACCTGTTCTTGGCTGAGCCCCGCCATGACCCGCTCCAGCACACCCTCCACGGTAGTCACTTCTCAAAATGAAACATAGCATGACATCATCGTTCCTCACAAAAAAATTCCTATCCATACTATCCATACTATCCATATACCAAACCCCTTAGCCGGCCACACTACCATGCACACACATCTACCTCTCCTCATATTTCCTACCGTACCCCTCCCTCTCACCTCCGGGCTGGCTCCTGGCGGGTACGGTGAGCTCTAGCTCTGGCACCTCCAGCTCTGCGTACTCGCTCTTCACCACCTGCCTCCGCAGATCCGCCTGCTGCTGCACCCGCAGAACAATCTCCGTACCGTACTCCTGCAAGTCATTTAATTTTTTTATGGATGAATAAAAAGTAAAAACTAATGGTACGCAAAAAATACGCACACGTTTGAATAAAAGGAATTTGTTTATATAATTTGAGCTTTTAAACACATAATTTAATCCACCCA
Source organism: Rhabditoides inermis (assembly GCA_963966185.1). NCBI lineage: Eukaryota > Metazoa > Nematoda > Chromadorea > Rhabditida > Rhabditidae > Rhabditoides > Rhabditoides inermis. The sequence continues at coordinate 89,318 of CAWZYM010000448.1, read as the reverse complement.
TCTATGCTTCAGTATGCCCATCGTCCATCCATCCATTGCATACCTGTACGGGCTCTCCGCTTTGAATCTCGTTGTTCCTGTATCCACAGTGTTCGCACGCAAACGACATCAGAATGACGGCCTTGTAGTACGGGATGCGGGTCAGCATCAGACGCGTAATGCCCTAAAATCCAATGAAATCAATAATCAATCAATAACCCCCGGCCACGCACATTGTCCTCGCAGTTGACGCAGAGGGATTCGATCTCCATGGGCGCTGCCTGCTCCGCGTCGTCTGCCGACAGAGTCCTGCACAAATAGGACTTGATCAATAATTAATGCATCAATCATCAACCGCTACCCAATCTACCACGTTTTACCTAACCACCCTAACTCCATTCAGAATAAATCCAAAACTATGCAATTGTGAGGAGATACTTCAAAATGAAAATCAACAATCGTCTCTCCCCTTCCTCCTCACCTGTACACATCCTCCTGGTCGATCACCGTCGGCACACCAGAAAACGTGTGCGGATTCGACATCTAGACACACACATACATGACTCTTGTTTTTTCACACCCTTCAGGTATTCGAACGGGGCACGAACCCGATACCGACAATCGCATCTTTAGTACCACATCAATTCTCAAAACCAATTTACCACAATTTGAAGAAGAGATACTTTACGGACCGCGCCACACAACACAATCGTCTAAGAGTAAGCATAGACATAGTAACTACCAACTCAACAATGAAACTTGAATAAATATAGAGATAACATGGATGTGAGAACACGACACAAAACAAAGGGAGGGGAGGAAGAGGCTTAGAACTTGAAGTCCTTGTACTTCTTGCCCTCCTTGCCGTCCTTTCCACTCGACGAAGACGTCTTCTTCTGCTCAACCGCCTTGCGCTTGCGCTGGAAAAATAACAATCTAACACAGGTATAACCACTTCCTCTCCATTTTCTACATGTTTTCCGGTTATCTCTCTAGTAAGGGCAGTAGTCAGTAGTACATCGGCAACACTCTCATTTTATATAATACTTGAGAAGTGCTCCCCTCTCCCCCACCCACATTCTGCTTGGCCGAGTGCTCGGCGACCATGTCGGAGAAGTCCTCGGCGTCCTCGTCCTTCGTGTTCCTCTGCTTCCGCAGCTGCTCCTCGTACTTGGCCTCCAGCCCCCGCTGGTCCAGCTCCTCGTCCGGGTTCAGCGACACCTCCACGCCGCCCTCACCGCCGCCGCCGCCGCCAGACTTCTTCTGCAACACACATACGTCATACTCCTATTCCGTCCCAATGTCAGTGTTTCTGTCCACTCACCGCAGCGGCAGCTGAACTCAGGTCGTACACGTGGGTGCTTCCCATCATCTGTCCGGCGATCCTGTCCACTCGCTTCTCGGGGATCACCTGGTATGCCTGAGCCGGCGTGTCCGCGCCAGTCATGCTGAAAAGCACAACACTCATATATTTTACGCATAACCAAAAGCCTCAACCCATCATCAAACTGAATTAAAAATGCAGAAGTCACAACAGAAATCACTCTTCTACCTGATCCCCTGATCCCCTAACCGACCTCTCGTCGGCCCTCCTGCCCTTCCTCAGCTCGATCGTGTCAGGCGTCTCCACTCCGGTCGGCACTCCGCTCGTCAGTCCACTCGGGGTCACCATGCCCTCTGTCATCGGCGTCTGCACTCCGGCCGCCGTTCCTCCCTCGCCTCCCTCGCCCTCTCCCTCACCATCCTCCTCGTCATCCTGCAACACAAACATGTTGTATTCGAACCAAATAATATACTAACTACATTTCAAAATACTTGAAACACACTGTTCTAAAGTCTAAACAAGCATCACACATTCGAGCACCCCTCCCCCGTACCTGTTCCTCCTCGCTCTCCTCGCTGTCGCTGTCGTCGGATCCGATCTCTCCCCAGAAGCGGCGGTCGATGCGCGACTCATCCTCCGCCTCCACGTCCCGCGGGGTCTGCAACACACAACGTCACACTCGACCACCTTCACACACATGTGTACCCTAATTTGCATAGGCAAAGAATAGCAAACCATCCTCAGCACAACCCACTCACCTCGACTCCGAACACGTCTCCATAGAGGGGTTTTCCGTACTCGTCGACGGGCGGCTTGCCCCAGCCTCCCGGATGATAGCCGAACGAGCAGCCCTCGGGGATGGGCGCAGACAGACCTTGGATCTGAAACAGTAACCAATCAGGTCAAATCCGTAATAAAACCAAAAAACATGTCCGCCTCGCTTACCTTGAGGTTGGGATAGCTGGGCGGCGGGCCGTAGCGCTGCATCGCAATCAGCCATGGCGGAGGGAACTTGTGGCAGTTCTGAAACATGCACACGTCGGCAAACAAAATAAATAAAAATAATAAAATGACTAAAATTGTGAAAGAAATATAAATATGAAAATAAGAAAAAACAAATGAATGACTCACGGGTCCGATGGGCATTCCGAGTGCGATGCGCAGCTCGTCGCTCAGCTGGCCCGGCTTCTTCTCCCGCATCTGCGTCTCCAGCTCCTGCCAATACCACACTCAGTCATACAACACACAAGCATAATTATGTTTCATGGAAAGTTGAAATGTGTGTCGCATAAACTTGACTAATCGAAAAGGCATTTCCAATTTTAATGGATATAGTAACACCATAACAAAAACAAAATTCTGCATTAGTAAGTTTCTATACTCCATCCCTCGTAAATGAAATCAACAGGGTTGCGCACCTTTCCCTCGAAGTACAACTCTCCCATGACAGTCATCACCGGCTTGGTCTGCCACTTGAAGAAGGCGTCGTGCAGCTTCTGGTAGTCAATGTCGATCTTGCCCAGCTTGGGCCGCGCGCGCTCACGCATCTTGCCCTTCAGCGACTGACCCTCTTCCTGCAACGCAAATAATCACTATCGTATATATTTTGAAATAGAACTAAATACTACGAAATCAGATGCTCGATCAAATGAGTAAGAAAACAGACTTCTCATTTACCTTATCCCACAGCTGCTCGCGCATCTCCTGAATGCCGGTCCTCTTGATGAAATCGGGCAGCATGAAGGGAGGACGCTCGAAGCCGCGCTTGCCCGCCAGATACCTGCAACCAACCAACATGTGCTCTTTCAATTGTGTAAAACCTAGCCCATAGTGATGAGGATGGACGGATGTACTCACTTCCTCTTGGCGTTCCAGTGGCGGGGCACGGGCACCGTGTTCCTGTGTGCTTTGAGGGCCACGAGGAGGAAGGGATCCCGCGACGTCACGTCCGCCCACTCAACCACGTCCGGGCGGTGCGTCGACTCAAACAACAATCATAACACACACTCACATAATCTGCCAATGACTATTTCAAAACAGAATTTAGTAACTTCATTTTAAAACTGAATAGCTAATATTTTAAACGATAATCACATACCTCCTTTAGCTTGGCGATGCTGGGCTGTCTGGCGAGGCGCATCTTCTTCCTGCTCATCTGCTCCTCCGGCTTCTGCTGCGCCTCTTCGCGACGCTTGTCCTCCATCTCCTCCTGACCAACCACATATCATACAACTTGATTTTGTCAAAGTACAAAACGTCAATTTCACCGCAATTAATTTCCGCAAAAGAATCGATTTCATACATTAAAACGCACAGTCCCAACTTCGAAAAGAAGTGTTCTTTCAACCTTTACTGGATAAATTATCAATCAATTACGAAATAAAAATAAAAAAATAAAAATTAATTTTATACAATTCTCGCTAACCTGTCGGATCCTCTCTGCGATGGCGGCCTTGCTGTTGTCCTCCCTCTTCTCCACAGGGTGCGTCTCTTGGGTGGCCGCGGGCGACGACGACTCGTCAGGAGTAGTGATCTGCAATATGCATTGCAACACTTACAACAACCAATATCACTACAATCTGCGGCACAGCTGGTAGTATTTGATGCACCTTGAACTGGTTGAAGATGCCGTTGAAGTACTTGTAGTTGGGGTCGTTCTCGTCTATCTCGAGGCCCTGTCCCACATAGTCCACTTCCACCACAATGTCCTCGTCCGCCAGAGGCGCTACCGACTGTAAAATAATTAATTTTTAAAAAAAATGTTGTGAAAGATGAATATTAAAAAAAAGAAGAAACGATAACAATGGTTGAGACTCACCTCGCCGGCCTCTTTGGGCTCATCGCTCTTCTCCGCAGCCGACTCGGCGCCAGAATCTTTCGGATCTACCGGCATCACATCGTCATCCTAAATATGTGAACAATAGTTTTATAAAATCATAAATCAGTAATATATATCAAACCACAAACAAACAACGCACCTTGGACGCGGCCTTGGTGCGCTTCTTCGATTCCTTCTTCTTTTTGTTCTTCAGGCGTTTGCGCTCGATTTCCTACAAATCGTTTATGAAGCCACAACACATAACGTCTTCATATATATATATATATATATATATATATATATATATATATTTAAAAAAAAACACACACAATGAACATATGAAATAAACGCACATACCTGGATCTGCTTCTTTGTCAGATTCTTGGTGTTGATTTCCTCGTCAGAGGAGAAACCATCGTCGTCCGACATTACCTGTATTAACTTGAAAAGTTGAAAAGGTGCGGTACATCAAAACAACTACACGACATAATAACAGATAACAAAACCAAAGAAGCAAACAGAAAAATTCGATCAACTAACAAAATGAATAATTTTGAAAGATGAAAATTCCTTTCGGGACCATTTTGTCAAAAGTGTTGCACAATCTTACACGAATAAACGTATTTCACACATTATTCTACCGTAACCAGCTGTCCTTATCAATAACTTGAAAGCAAATTATTTCGATTTCAGTTACATTTGTTTTGATTGCAGTATTGTTGTAAGCTCTCTGTTTGCATTTTGAGTATGGTCAGGGCGTGCAACGATGAACATGACACAACATTCCAACGATCATCAATCGAAAATACAATATAATCTCCCTCTCCTCATCACCGCCACAAAAGTTTGTTTGTAAAATCTCATTTTTGCCATTTCCCTCTTTTTCATACAATCGAGATCTTCTTGCAAGCGGCGCACATCTCATTTGATCTTCTTTTGATTTGATACAATATGGATTGTGCGTTTGTGCGTTACCTACCAGTCATGAGCTATATCCTTGCTGTTCTCATTTAATTTTTTTTATAATAAAAACACATATTTATAAAACGCATAACATAATCAGATAAGTTAGATATTACATATAATACAATATAAAAATAAATTAGATTAGATTTAGGCGATGAGGCTGCAGACGGAGCGCAAGTATCCAACAGTTTCCTCGATGAGCAAGCGATCTACAAAAACAACGATTAGCTTGAAGTGAATGCGAGAGCACCGCACCGGGAAGACACACGTCGTGAAGCGTCTGCATGGTGGCAGCCAACATGATCCCATCGCTCTCCGCACGATCTGACCGTTTTAAAAAGTTGTTATACTGTTTTTTGTCGAATTCGCGCGTGGTATTGATGTTTTGAGCCCCCACCCGCTCACCCTCACTGCAACTTGGGAAGTTGACAGTGATATTTTTCTTCTTCCGATCAATCGTCATCCACCCGAAAACGTTCACGACAACGGCCACCCTCGCTAGACAACAGGTACGTTTCATTTAAACTGTTAACAATTATAATGCACTCACAGCCGTGCGCGTTGGCAGTGAGGAGGTTCAGTGCCGTCTCCTGAAGATCTTGCGTCATCGAAGCTTTGAACTTCTCAGAGTCTGAAAATATGAACAGTGATCTAATCAGCCACCGTTCAAGCGGAAGTAGTGCTGGGCGATCGTTATACCACCTTTGAGCAGGAAACTGTGCTCGGCGACGGCCAAAGCCCCTTGGCCGACGGCTGTCAATACGCTCGTGACCGGGTGAGCGAGGACTCAATGAATCTATCATTACCTTTTTCAGGTTTATGGTTCACCTCCATATTTATGAAGCACAGCCTTGACGCCATATATAAGACCTTGACGGAGCATGGAACAGCACATCTTCAGCGCACCTGCCACAAGATCATCATAACACTCACTTCACGGTTCGCGTTATGGGCATCTCACAGGGCAGGTTATCCAAACTCGGCGGCTTATGGACAGCTTAAGACTATGCTCCGCCTCCGTTCGAGCGCAAAGAGCGCTGGGCCTCTTACGGGCGGATTGCGGACAGGTTGCCACAAACCCGGTGCGAGTTGCACGCTTGTGCTAACATGGGTAGTGTTTTTCACACTCGCTGATCCTAATGAAACATGAACCGTACCTACCCAGAATACCCTATGTCGAGAACCGGTTTCACTTTTTTTCTGAGCGACCAACCAATCATAGTTGTTGTTTCCCAACATCGAACGGTCACACGGCTCACAAAAGTACAAAGCCGCGAATACTTTGCAAAATACTGCGGCAGAGATCGAACCCCTTCGCATCGTGGGCTTCGGTTTGCGAGACACTCGCTCTCGCCACTAGACCATCTCGTCTCGTTCGGAGCCACAGTGAAATGAGAGATGATGCGCGAAACAGTTGCGTTTGAAACTTTGAAGCGTAATAACTAGAAACGTATAATCGATCGAGTGTTGGTGTTGCCACAGTGGCGGATCCGGCTCAAATTGTGCCCAGGGGTAGCCGCGGGGGTACTACACAGATATTCAGAAATAAAAGTGCAACGGACCATTTTTGAATTTTTAGCGTTACGTTTTGTTTCCGGTTACTTGAACGCGTGTAAACGTCATTCATCTAAGGCGGCCTGTGAACAGACCGGGTGGCCGAGTGGTGTAGTATAAGGCGCGCCAAGCGAGTGGCGCAGGTTCTATCCCTGCTGCAGCATAACGCTTTGCTGATTCGGTTCGGACTTGTAGAATTTGGAACACTTTTTTCTCGGACATCAAAATAGAAAACAATTGATTACTCATTGATGCCATCTTGAAATTATTTGCACAGACACGTAATTCATTTTGGATTTTGAATAATGACTGAGATAAAATATTGAAGAAAAAAACTTGTTCTCTTTCACAGGTGTGCATGTGCCTTTGATACCTGGTTTGTGAGCAAAAAGTTCTAAATTCTACAAGTCTGATTTCTACAAGTCCGAACCGAATCAGCAAAACATTGTGCAGCAGCAGGGATAGAACCTGCGCAACTAGTTCGGAACGCTGTATCTACACCTCTCGGCCACACAATATGTTCCCAGAACGCCTTAGATGAGTACGCGACCTGAGAATACTCCTCACACGTTTAAGCAACTGGAAACAAAACGTAACGCCAAAAATCCAAAAATGGTCCGTTGCACTTTTATTTCTCGCTATCGATGTGGGACCACCTAGGCTACCCCTGTGCACAATTTGAGCCGGATCAGCCACTGTGGCATCGCCAACACTCCTCTCAGAAAAAGTGAATCCTGTTGCTTCATCGGAACAGCGACTGTGGACCTAAACCCATGTAGTTCGTGTGAATTCAATACTCGACCAGTAATCAATAAATAAAAGAATAAAGTGTGCATGTTATGGACAAATTAAACGCAGGTGATGACAGGTATGCCCACTACCTCCAAGTAACATGTTAGGGAAGTGGCTACAATTAGCCCATAACGCGAACCAAGTCATTGAATTGTTGAATAATTCACATACCTCGACGCAGTCTTCTTCCCTTGCGGTTCACTCCCATTCGTTTCCGCCGTTCCCTGTTGATCCTCATCGCGAGGAGGACGCGCTCTATGAAAGCGCACACCAGCCCAATGACCAATGCAGCGTCAGTGACAGCTTTGAAGGCCTTGATAGCGTCCATCTACGGAAAGATAAGAATATAAAGAATTGAGAACTAAGAAAACGAGTAGATTGTGATAAATGATGTACTCTGTTATCTAGATTCAACACATGTTGACCCATATTCTCACATGACCCGCGGCGTCTAACTTCAATTATACACCGATCCGAGCCGATACACCGATACATCGAATACCAACCGTACATGGACGCTCCGGTTGGATAGACTGGTAAGAATACGCATACCGACTGAAATAGACTTTTTTTTTCAATTTCTTATACATCCATTTATTCAGGGGTGTTCAGTTTTTTGGTAATAGTTTCCGACGTAGTTCGAAGTCGATGTGATTGGAAAAGAATCGCAAGTAGGTTCCAGTGGTTGGAGGCTACTAATGGGATGTGTTTCACACCACACTCGCCGATCAGAACCATATTGCTATCAGAGATACCCTAGAGAGTCCTCTTTCCAAAACCGTTTTGAAAACCACATAAACAAATATACGTTTCGAGATATTTACGTTCCAAATTTGACGAGCTAAAGCGTGTGACTCGGTTTCTCAGCTCGTCACTCTATTGGCGCCGACTGTTAAACAGCCAGCGGCGGCATAGTGGCTAGAGCACTCGTCTGCCAAGCGGAAGGCGTGGGTTCAGTCTCTGCTCACGCTACTCGTTTTGTCACCGCTGTACGGACTTGTACTTGTCTGTTGGACTTGTCCGTTGTCTGTTGTCTGCTTCTAACTCACAGCTTCCCACTCTAGTCTCTAATGATGGTGTACAAGCTGACAGTCCTCTTGCAAAACCGGAGCTGCTATCCAGACAATTCAGTTCAGTCTACATTCGTGATGACGAACTATTGTCTTCTTTTTCTCCTCGCACGCATACCTCTCTCGATGACAACCTTGTTCAACCATGGATCGTCGAGTAAGAGTAAGCACTGCGCGCTCTTCGCCCAAAAATCAACAGCACACCTGAAGGGATACCTTCTTTCTTTCCCAAGCACACTGCATGTTCTATTGCTCTTCCCCTCTCTCTCTCTCTCTCTCTCTCTCTCTCTCCGGCAAGATGCCCTCACAGTGGAAGACAGCGCGCATCGTCCCTATATTCTAAAATAGGTGACGCAACAGTCCGGCCAACTACATCAGCCTACCATCAGCTATCGGCAAGACATTTGAATCCATCATCAAACGCGAGATTTGCATTTTTCTTTCCGGCTTTCCGCTCATCACCTTCTCAGCATCACCTTTTCAGCAGGGTTTCCGCGCCAAGCGGAGCACAACTACTCATGTCAGCTTCTCTCGTTTATGAGTTAAATCGTAACAACCGAGCGTGAGCAAAGGTGTACTGATGTGCTATACATAGATTTCTCGCGTGCTTTCGGTACTGTCTCGCATGAAAAACTGATAGCCAAGCTCGCATGTTGCGATATTGGAGGTTGCCTGCATCGGTGGTTGGCTAAAGTTGTGGTCAGTCTCTTCGAAACACTCCCGAATGTCTGCGAAACACTTCGGAATTGCCTTTCGAAGAGACTGACCGCACCTTAATTGGTTGACGGGAAGAGTGCAATGTGTGAAGGTAGAAGACGAGTGCAGCGAGTTCCAACCAGTGCTCTCAGGAGTACCACAAGGTTCCGTGCTAGGCCCTCTCTTCTTCAACCTATTCATCAATGATCTCCCCGAAGCCACGCCTCCTGATTGTTCCGTGCTTTTATTCGCAGACGATGCGAAGCTTGTTTCCGTGTTCTCGCCTGACACCAGTTCTCCTCTCGCTTCCGCGGCTTGCGCTGGAGAAATGGGTGGATGCGTGGCATGAGTGTATGTGAGTATGTGCACCCAAGTGTGTTGACTTGCATGTTGGCACACACTTTCCACGTTCTGTGAGGTTCTCGATTTCGCTCACATATAAACAATATCAGTAAAAAAACCAATCAAAAAATTCATTTCCTATTTATCCTGTTTTAAAGACGCGGAATGAAGCAGTTCTTGTGAAACCATTTTCTGTTTTTGTTCGCAGTATTCTAAAATTCTGTAGTGTTGTCTACTCGCCATATTTTGACATTACCACCCTGGAGTCAGTGCAATCTCTCTTTCTCTCTCGTCTCGCCAATCGCTGCAAACTCTCTCATATCTCTCATGCTGCGTTGCGGGCTCGTTTGAAGCTGGAAACTCTCCAAACTCGAAGAGTTCGAGCTGAATTGATGATGGTGCACAGGATGTTGAAGAGTGAAGCTGACTTGTGTGTGTGTTTTCTTTTTCGGACAATAACCAATCGGACACGCGGTGCAACGACAAAGCTCTATCCTACCCCTACTTCGCATAACGTTTTAAATAATGTCAAATCTTTCCTTTCATTCCGAACCTTTGAAATTGTTAATACTGTTCCCGACGAGATTCTTTTCTCAAGTCAATCCGCCTTCTGCGATTACATCGATTACATTGTAACATCGCATTGTAACTTCTTATTCCTCTTATATTTCACCTCTTTCCTAAATCTATAAGTGTTTCACCTTGATCTAGCGTAATGATAGTATGTACAATTGATTAATATTATTATTATAATCATTTGTCCTTGTCTATTTTGCCGTATAAAAGCGGCCGGTGCGATTTCATAATATCCTACCTTCCTAAAATCCTACCTTCTCCTTTGCTCCTATAGATCTTGTTCACTATTTTGGACGATGCTGTTAAAAACACAATTGAAACGGACTTATATATATATATCAGTTGCTTGTAGTAACATGTTGCCCTCCAGGTTTATTAAGTGACACAAATGTCATTTACAATACCGGGCGACATGTAGTATATCGTCTCCCTCATTTTCACAGTACGCGAATCATCGGCAGTCGATCAGACAGACGAGCATTTTATGCAACCTGAAAAGTTTGACGGATTTCAAAATATTTTCGCATATCGATTTACATTACTGCAATAAACATGAAAATCAACATTCTAACGAGATGAATTTGTCCGCGTGATCGTTGGGCACTTCATATCAAAAATTGGTGTGAATACAACAATTGTTATTTCATTTACAAGGGAAGCCCACCTGCTCGTGGTGGCCGATTCTTATACATTTTGGCACCTTTACAGAACTCTTCACGCTGAACCCGAATATAACTGTATCTTTTCGAAAATAGTACTTTGAAGGAGATTTGGTCACGCACCGAATAGACTACCCTTGAAAACGACCTGTCAAACACGGCGGAATGGTTAGGAATCGCAAATTATGGTGTGCGGTTCTATTCCCACTGCTGCCAGTAAGTTTTTCAAATTTTATCCGCGCCAGCAGAGGCGATTTCATTTTACGTAATTATGCAAATTTCAACTTGCAGCGAGTACTCGCTCGATTGTGGATCGCTGATTGATCGATACGATTCATATCGATCAACTGATATGCGAAAATACACATGGTACAAGTCTGGATTTGTGGATATTCGCCCTCCGAAGTTCGTGACTCCGGCCGAGTAAAGCAACCGGGAAAGTCAATGTCATGCGTTCCCTTCAGCTTTATTCATAAGATGCCCAAAATGAGAAAACTTTTACTGCTTCAATTGTAGGGTTAGGCAAAAACATCGTTGTTACAAGAAAGATTATAGTTGCCTCCCCCCGTTGGTTAACATTCATTACCGCTAATTCGCGCGCGGCCGAAAACGAGCGCAATGCCGCTTTTTGGTGTTATCGATTGATTATCGATCACTTTTGGTTGGAAAATCGCCAAACAAAATGGCACCACCTATTCCTACCATCGATAGGTATAACATATCCAAAATGTTCCTATCTCAAAAACTGAAGGCGCTGAAACCTTTTCTAGAGTGAAAAATCACAGATTCTTGCAGAAACACTCCTACTGAAGCTCACAGCTGTCATAGAGACGTTTTACAACAATCTTGTAGTTCAAACATATCTTGATCACATATCCAAAAATCAAGAAGTTTCGTTCATACACTTTGACATGGCATTCTCTAGAGTACAACATACACATTTGGTCACTTGGAGCTCATCAAGCAGTAGCAGAACAACAATCAAAGTTACGCAAAACAAAATGGCATCACCTATGGATATGGGTTAGACACACCAACCCTGAAAATTTGAGTTCTTTATTCACGTTCCGAACCGAGTTGAAACCTCTCAAGTAAGTGAAACATACCTAAAATCTGAATATCGGTCGGTTATCGATCGATTTCAATCACATAGAAAAATGTGTTCTACACCATCCGAAACAGGGTAGGCAGTGAATCTCTGCTATCGTGTTTGAAGACGAACAAACGTTTGGATATAAAGTTATAGCTGATTTAGTGATTTCGGAGTGACCGAATTCGACACTCGCTACGCGCGCTGAATGGCTCATTTGCATATGCAGCTCTGCATACTTTGTGACGTATGCTGCGCACACGGATACTTAGCATGCTCTCAACGACACCCTCTGATGCTATCATCTCTCGCACACGAGCTTCGCTGACTCGTCGCTCTCACACGCGCATCACTGATACATCTCTCTCACACGCATATCACACGTGCTCTGTCTCGCGCATCGCACGAGCATCACACGCGCGTCACACGCGCATCGCACGAGCATCAAACGCGAATCACACGTGCTCTGCCTCGCGCTTCGCACGCGCATCACACGCGCATCGCACGAGCATCACACGCGCGTCACACGCGCATTGCACGAGCATCAAACGCGAATCACACGTGCTCTGCCTCGCGCTTCGCACGCGCATCACACGCGCATCGCACGTGCTTCTGATCTCTCATCCTCGCGCTCTCCCCTCTCTCACCCGCGCGTCACATCATGCGTGAATCACTGAGAGACAGACAGACAGTTAGAGAGAGAGGCTTCTGGCCACATTCCTCAGAGATCAACCAACCAAGCAACCTACATCCAATTGCATCACTTTCCACACTGTTCCCATGATCACTTCGCTTCCTGTCCGAGACAAATGCTAATTTGTTGTCATTGCAGACCACAATCGCCTGCCGGCGATCTCCTCAGCACTCTTCCTGCACCCTTCCTGCAAATCCTCACGCCACAAGCCGGCCGTATATAAGCGCTCCTCGGAGCCACTCAAACCGTCAACTTCATCTGCTCTTGCTTTTTTCATCTTTTCTCTAGATAAAGCCGCCTTTCCGTGCCGTATCACGTGTGTGTTCTTGTGTGTGTTGGGCAAGGTGCTAGCCACGTTCAACTCCGCTGCCGCCCACCTTGACCAGGTGGCGGTATGAGTTACTACTTTCGCTTCCGGAATGTTAACCAACGGGGGGAGGCGACTATACAAGAAACAAGAAACAGTCATGAACTTGCTTTCGAAAACCTGCACTGTAACAAAAAAGTACTAGCAGCAGTGGGTATAGAACTATGGGGTATTCCCCCCGTTCATGGTACGGCAGTTATCTAGCAGCTTATTTTATAGACATCATTTCGTCGCATTTGGTCCCGCTTTCGGTCCGAGCGAGACAATTTGACCGCACAATTCGCGCGCTTGGCGGTCTGAATTTAGGGAAATGAGGGTCATTTGCAAGTCTAATGAAGCAGAGTTGTCCATCTTCTAGAATTTATAACTCCTTTCGGCATTGATGAATCCTCACAAAAACTTAATACATGCTGCATTAGGGGCGGCGCGCAGCGGCGCCCGTTTGTTTTGAGCTGTGGTGCGCGCAACACGCCACTCCCAAGGCACACACGATTTCTCTATTCTAATACAATATACTTAATTAGTGTGCGTTATTTGTTAGAATATCACTTTGTAAGACCTATGAGTATGATTCGTGAAACCAATATCGGTTGCGGCATCCAAAACCGCCCTCTCTCGCTCTCTCCCGCTTTGCCACTAAACGTGTTTACGACGGCGGCGGCGACTTCGACGACGGTGTGCATCACGTAAGCTCCGCCCACTGCACTTTGCGCTCATTGGTCGCTCGGCTCTCTTGCGTGCGCACTCTGATTGGCCGAGCGCATGCCCCTCCCTTCGTTCACTCACTCCCTTGTCGGCTCGCCGTCCAGGCCACCGCCCCCGTTTTGGCGCGAAAACTGTGGGGGGTGTGTGGGAGAGGAGTGAGTGAGTAGAGAGAGAGAGAGAGAGAGAGAGAGAGAGAGAGAGAGAGAGAGAGAGAGAGAGAGAGAGAGAGACGCGAAATAGCGCGCGTCAATGAGAGACTGGCAGTGGCAGGCGCGTGAGCGATTCGACCAAACAGTGCGTTTCCATATTCAGGATACGTTTTCTAAAATTTCGAATATTTATACATAACATGTTCGGTACATCAACTCGAAAAAAATTTCTTCGAAATTTGAGAAAAGGACATCCATTCTCTTTCGAAAAGTACACGAGTAAAGAGGAATGGTTTGTTTTGATCTAATTCAACAAAAGCACATGCATAAAATCTCTTCGCAGCTGACTAAAATTTCAAAACAAACCTGCTCTTTCTGATCGATGAAAAGGCGAATATAGTATGCACTATATTCGTATCACACATTTTGTTGCAAGTTACTTGTTGGAATTAACAGTATCCTGAATACCTGAACTCAACATGCTAACAAGAAAACAATTAAGCTATCTTCATGATGCAAACGGAATGTTAACAAAATTTGCGCAAATAACAAAATGTGGCCAAAATCGACCAATTTTGTCGCAAAACAAAAATGTTTTGGCTGCAAAACATTTTCATTTGCGAACATTTTCAAATTGCAAAACATTCCGTTTGCATGTTGAAGATAGCTTTAGAGTTTTAAAACATTGTTTGAAAGAGCAGGTTTGTTTTGAAATTTTAGTCAGCTGCGAAGAGATTTTATGCATGTGCTTTTGTTGAATTAGATCAAAACAAACCACTCCTCTTTACTCGTGTACTTTTCGAAAGAGAATGACAGTATTCCCTAGAGGACTGTTTTGTCCGATTTCGGAATTTCTTTTCTGTGTTATTGACATCGCTCGAAAAAACCCTTACTTTCAGTCGTTTTATACGTTTCATATGAAACATGAAACTGTAAAATCCTTCCTAGAAAGTAATCTCCATTTGTTGCCAGCTTCGAAGATTCGTAGACTGTAGTCAACATTCGATGCTTTCTGTTTTATGTTTCATATCATATTTCTTTCTTTCATACCGTATGCATTTGCTCATTATGTTGTCTTGCACTGTTTTGTCTATATGTACACGGTAATGAACTTATTATTAACATTATTGTTATTATGGTAAATCTAGAAACCTTTATAACTCCCTTTAAAATTGTGCTACATCTCTCAGTTTTCGAGAAAGGGTGCCCCGATAGTGTCTCTAGAGGACTGTTTTCAACATTGCAAACTTTCCTTCGTTTATACCGTATTTCGGGCAAGAAACCCCGAAAAACGCCTGATTTGCATGAAATTCTCGTCATTTCGCCCTCGCCTGAACGACCGCCGATAATTCGCGTACCGTGAAAATGGGGGATACCCTATAGCGACAGTCATTTCCGATTTCCTAACTAACCATTCCGCCGTGTTTGACAGGTAGTTTTCAAGGGTAATCTATTCGGTGCGTGACCAAATCTCATTCAGAGTGCTATATTGAAAAAAGTTACGGTCGTATTCGAATTCAGCGTAAGAGTTGTGTACAGGTGCCAAAATTGTATAAGAATCGGCAACCACGAGTTAGCGTCAACTGATGTCTAGAAAATATCCGGGATCGAACAAGCGTACCGTGGACGGGGGAAATACACGAAAAAATAGACCACCTCACACTCCAAAAGTGGTGCTCCTCTCCTACCTCCAAATACACTATAATATTGGCTAGAAGTTGGACAACTTCGGACCCTCATAGCTCTTTACGCGGGGAGGACAACCACCCTACGGGCATTCTCTCTTTTTCGCGTTTCGTTTCGCGTTTTGCGTAACCCTTTCTTACGGCGATTTCACCACAACCAGCGTGGCCGAATGGTTAGCGAGGTCGTCTAGTAAGCAGGCGACGCGTTTTTTGTTGTTATTTTTTCAAGTTGGAATGCTACAATGATAAGAGTTTGTATTTTCCCACTGTTGAACAATGTTCTTCGATTACTAGAGTCTGGAACAATAACTACATTGACGACTTTATCAGGGATTGATCAACTAATGATTCGTCGATAGACATAACCATCAATCTATTATCGCGATAATTGTCACATTTCCGAAAAACACAGTTAAGTTCAGGGTACATCGAAAAAAGGCCAAAAAGAACTAGCTGGGATTGAATTCGCGTCGCCTGCTTACTAGACGACCTCGCTAACCATTCGGCCACGCTGGTTGTGGTGAAATCGCCGTAAGCCGTAAGAAGGGGTTACGCGAAACGCGAAACATTAACGCCGGATTTCCGGCCGGTGAATGCCCGTAGGCTATTTTTGCCGACGCAGTTCTGTTTTGAATTCCGATGGTCACCTTCGGTACAAAAACGGTAGAGATCGGGCCTGGGGGTAGGTGTCCTCCCCGCGTTAGTTTTTTTATTGGGAAATCAGCTTTGATTTCATGTCATGTGCATCGGCTTCTCTCGTCAAGACGAGTGAACTTTTTCAGTTTGCCCTCTTTTGGAACGAAATCAGCATGGCTCGAATTGGCATCACGAAAATCTTCCCTCCTTTTACGACCCCTCTATAGCAGGCTGCCATGGCTTGGCAGACTGCCATTGCTTGGCAGACTGCCATTGCTTGGCAGACTGACCTCATGTCACTCACTTGAGCCTATGGCAGCGTGGTGAGACGATTGATTCACTCACTCGCAACGTTCACAATCTGCTTGGCGTCTTTTTTATATTATGCATTATTTTTTATGTTCCGAAACCACGACACGATTTAACAAACAAAAACACTCTCGCACACTCTCGTTTTGTTTGACATGTTCGAATTTCTGCAGCCCATGTTATTTTCTATTCTCGCTACCCAAACTATCCCTAATATCAGACGTTTCAGAAAATGGTTTGTGCAGAACACTTTTCCGAGTACATGACAAAAAACGTCACCACATATAACGGAGGTTTTTCTATTAAGAAGATGAAGTTACTATTGTTCTTATTTCAGATGTGCGCATCGAGAACTTTAAGCCCGAAATGATTAAAATGCATGTTACATTTCTTATTTTCAATGTAATCGCTTATTTATACAGATCATCGAAAACACATATACATCGAGTAGTTCGGGTTTGTGAGAATGAATTATGAACGAATAGATAACATACTTCACCAGGTGTTTCATCCTGCTACTACAATGATTTCATTTATGAACTTTCTACCAAACGCTGTAATTTACTATAATCACAAATGGTGAGCCACTATTGAAGTTGCGCACTGATGAATAAACTTGCAGGTTGCTGCCCTACTTATTCATTGTTGAACTGTTTTTGGACAGTTTACTGTATATGTTCACATTAATTGTAGGACATTCTTATCTCCGTCAATATAGGTGATATACATGTATTCCTTATTTCCTTTTCTTTAATTTCACTTAAAAGACGACAAAAAATTTCAGATCTAGAAACAACTCAGTATTGTACGAAAGCGAATGTTCACAGTCTATTAAAGCATCCGTTTCTGTAACTCTAATCAGATACATATTGATGAATATTGGGTTTGATTTTATACAAATCAATATTTTGTCGTATGTGTCTTATTCAATAGCTATTACAAAACTGGCGCTACAGTTCATGAAGGTATGAACCAATTAAATTGTTTCGATATAGCAAATATTTCAGGCTCCGATTCCAACGGGCTACCCTAAGCGATCGTTGTACGAAAAACGTATATATCTCGAGAAAAGTTTTGGACATTGTGGTTTCGGAAGAATCATATACGCAAGCTCCGTGATAAGTATTTTCACAGCAGGTTCGTTCTTATTTTCAAGATTGTAATTGTGTTCATATTTACAGTGTTCGCTTGCATTTCACAAAACATGTTTCAAGAAGATCCTTCATTTCTATTCGTTTTCATCAACGACTTGTCCACATTGAAATTTGTGGTAATACTTCTCTGATAATATAGTTTTTGAATTTATTTGAATTTCAGTTCATGACTTTCTTCTACTTTTAATCATGGTTCTTTCATGATAACAAGCATCACTTATTGTGTTTTTTTATTGAAAAATATAATAAAACGATTCGAATCGTGTGGGCTAGAATGTTTCTGGATAGTAGATGCAAAAACACCAGCATGGTGATTAATGCGCAAGAAATGGAGAGAGCAACGCATCGCATAGAAACGCCAGACCAATATCAGTCGTTGTAGGCAGGAAAAATAGTGTTTAGTGTTTTCGGATTAAGAAATCAATGCTATCAAAACGACGTGATTCATAAGGCATAAGGCTGACGTGGTCGAGGATGGGTCATGGTCGCATACTACTCAATAATCACCGACAGATACTCCACGCAGACTAAACCCTTTGTGTTTCATCTCCGTTGTTGTATTCTTGATATCGGCAGTAAATCAATTCAATTCAATGGAAGAAGAAATAAAAAATAAATAAAGATGCTATCCACCGGATGAGGTCTTGCTATAGGTATAGGGAGAAATACCGTCCAAGAATCCATTCGCGGACAGAACACTAAACATTTGTACATTCCGCCCTAGTATTTTGTGCTGTATGTTATGTATGCACTTGTGGATAAACCATTCATGTTATTATTATGAGAAAACGATGAGATCTGTGATCGGGGTGGAGCTTCTGTCAGCGGATCCTCTTCATTCCCTTTGGCTAGCATCCTTGAAATGAACTTGTTTCTGTGCGAGGATTTCGTGAAGAGCTGCCACCTAAATTTCCTCCCTTTCTCTTTCTCTCTCTCCCTCGCTCCCTCCCTCCCTATATCTCTCTCTCCTTCCTTTTTCTTTCCTTTTCTCTTTCTTTTTGTCTCTTCTTACCTTCTGTGACAGAAACTTGTAGCAAAGAACGAGAATAAACAGAGCGAGTCTGAATAAAAAAAGTGGTTATTTTACCGAATAACGAAAATAATAATTGCAAAAACACTTACGAGTGGAATGCTGCGAATAGTATAGTGATAAAAAGAGCTATCCAGGCGGGGCGAACTGACGTCACCTGGAAAGAGAAACAAACTGATAATTAAATGATTTATGAATTGCATTCTCCGTATCTGATATGACGAGAGAGAAGGGGGGGGAGAGAAAGTGAGAGAGAGAGAGAGAGAGAGAGAGAGAGAGAGAGAGGAGATAGGATACTGACCGAAATCACAACAAGAGCTGCTAAGATGAATATGAATGCCCCGTGGATGAGGAGCAGAACAACGAGTTGAGGAAGCAGCAGACGAGGCCTCAACAGCTGCAACCATACCTCATTAGAAAATAAAGATGGGATCTGACAGATGGGATGTGAGTGAAAAGTATCATACATGAAGTGAAAGCGGATGGTTTAAAGACATAAAACTTAAACATCTCATATATAGTTTTCTTCAGGGAGATAGTTGGGGGATTGTACATTTGACTACAGAAATGAAGATACTCATTTTCCGTGCGGGACCACACACCGGGCAGTCGATGAAAATGATCTCGTGCCCTTCCAATTGCGTTCAGAAATGAGCATGCGCTTTCAGAATTGCAGCCTGCGAGATCATTTCCACCGACTGCCCGGTGTGTGGTCCCGCACGGAAAATGAGTATCTTCATTTCTGTAGTCAAATGCACAGAGGCCCCAACTATCTTCCTGAATAAAACTATACCATTATTCGTTGAAAATGTTTGAAAATGAAAAAAATATGACCCACATGTATTCCAACGATGGAATGAACGACGGAGACGAGATGAAGGAAGTGCGCGGCGATCCAGAGAGACGCACACAGCTGCACACATCTCTCCCTCTCTCTCTCCCCTCTCTCTTCTCTCTCTCTCTCTCTCTCTCTCTCTCTCTCCCTCCCCTCCATTGTAGAACTCTCACCTTATAGAACAGCCAGTAGGTGGGTGGGTCACCTCGCCGGAGATACTGCAACACTGTACCATCAAGAAGAAGAAAAGGGAGGAGAGAGTCTGTTGTGTTTAAAAAACATAGTTATGAAATGATTGATTCTGATTGAATGTGTGTTAGTGTGATATCAGTGTGTCACCTGAGCGACCTGAACGGTACGAATCGACTCACGGCGAGGAACTGTCTGTAGATGAGTGTGTGTTCGTGTGCGGTCGGCACTGCGAGGACAACTATGCCCAGGGCTATTCCAAGCACGTTCACTGAGATGGACGCTCCAGACACTATGTACGACCACGTCTGTAATGGTCAGTCTCTTCGGAATCCATTCTCAAAGTAATTCAAAGTGGTTAGAGGGCAACAGCAAGTTGTTTGAAGGGGTTGGAGGCTATTCGGAGGTGATTGGAAGTAGTTGGAAGACAAGTTGCAAGGCATTTCGCAAGGTTTTTCGTGGGGTAGTTGGATAGAATTTGGGGGGGGGGAGTTTGAGAGGCGAGGCTGACCACTACTTTCGAATTGAGGAAATAGTACTAATAAATCCTTCCGCACATTCCTTACCTGCACATGAATGTTGCACTTGCGATAGTTGACGGGTTCTTCATCGAGTGGAGCGAGCATAGTACTGCGGAGACTGGCCACGCTCATCCTCCCTCCCTCGCACCCGCGAGAGAAAGAGGGAGAGAGAGAACGAGGAGAGATCACAACAGTTGTTCATCCCAATGCCAATGCGGTTGCAAAAAAGAGCCTCGTTCGCTTCTGCTGCGCAATGTAATGCGGTTCGGTTATGCAATCATGCTGTTTTGAAGTATTTTTAAAATTACTTAGGTAAAAAATTAAATACAACGTAGTGTATGACTTTGTACTTACACTGTTTACGAATTCCCGCCATATGATATTCGTCGTTTATAACGTGTTATGTTTTATTATTGTTTTGTTTAACTTTTGTAATTAGCTACCTGTAAATCACGTTTTATTAGTTGTTTTGATTACGTTTATGTCTTTCTGTCATTTTCAGTATCTAGATTGTCCTTGTTTGTGTCATTTCGAAATTCTTCGTTCGCATCGTGAAACCTCTACAGAAATATCACTCATCTATCTCACTCTCGCTCTCACTTTTGTTTGCGGTTGCATCCATTCCTCGTAGTGTAAGAGGCGATTGACCTTTGAGTTCTGGGAATATTGTTACTCATTGCGCAGTACGCTACACTGCCAACGCAAACAGACCCACATGTGTGCGTTCGAGTGTTGTGTGTTGTCCCTTCCTCGTCGTCTCGCGCACAGAACCTAAATGTGCTGCCGCTGGCTGCCGTCGCGCGCACTACTCACTCGCCCGCGGGTATTATGTTTCACCGCCTCGGCTACTACCCGGGCATCGATTCCTTGTATACATTACGTGATACGCGTCGTCTCCGTCTCGACTCATCTGCTCATTGTGCTCGTCGTGTGATGCCATGGTGGTGCGCGAGATCGTTATCAATCATCTCCTGCCACTCTCATTGCCTGGATCGATGCCCACGCCTCTTCGAAACGCACAGCTGCTGCCTGAGCCGCGGGGCATTGCGCGTTTTCGTCGGCTCGCATGTTCCCGCGTGCTCTCTCCGCACTCACTCATCACGTGTGTTTCTATTCGTACTCGTTTTGCTGCTCCCTTTCTCCCTCGGGGAAGCGTGCTCGCTGGCTTCCGGTCAATAGAGTGCACGCGTGTGTTTCTCGGCTGCTGCTCGCTGCGCCCGCCCAGCGATATTTGAGTGATTGCGTGTGGTTGGTGACTATATGTGACAACAACCTGTCCGCGTGTCCCCGTGCCTCCCCACAGCGACCTTGATTCTCATTGGTTTTTGCGAGGGGCGATTTGTAAAGTGGCTCCGTGCGGCTCGCTTTCACACAGCCACTGACCACTGCTTTCCCGCGTCGTTTTTTCGTCGTTCTATTGTCTCTCTCGCTGGCTAGTGTGGAGGAGGGTGCAGGATGCGAATGCACTCATCCCGTTCCCTTCTCCCTCCTCCGGGGCTGAAATTGATAATTGCCTCTCGCGGTTGTCGAAATCGTATTTACCCACTCCGCCGCCGCGGCGGGACGCGCACTCCTCGCTCCCCGTTCCCACTACTCGCTGATTGCATTATGCCAATGCCCGCATGTGTGCGCCTCAAATTGCGAGTTGCCACGCATTATAACGTACGCACGAGCATGGCGATCGAACACTGTCTATACTCATGCGGCCAATATTCCCAGATAATCATGACATTGTACCTCGACGATTTATTCCCGGCAGGCGACAGTGTTCACTACAACTGCAAAGCTCCATATACTTAATTTCTTCCTCCGAGTTCTTGTCTGTTTTTGGGTGTTGCCACAAGCCACGACTCTGTGTGCGGCTCGAGGGGTTGGTTAGTTTTTGCGTCGCATGCTCTGCGGGCGTTCGAGTGCGTTCTGCGTGGATGGAGACGCATTGAGGGGAGGCCTCGCCAATCTCTCCCTTCTTCACTCCACAGCACACTTGCATTCATACACTCGCCACTCGTTTCATATTCGCGGATCGAATGGTCGTTCTGAGCTCGTCACTTTTCTTTCGCGCTTGAGCCGTTGCGTGTCGTGGAGATTGCTCTTGCACTCCCCCCCCCCCGCGTCTTGCGATGTAGTGGATTTGCGGTCAGTCGCCACATTTCTTGTCATTTGTCATTGGATATTTATGTCTCGTGGTTTGTGGGACGGCAGGCTCGCATTGTATGCATGTGTTGTGCGTGCGTTAGTGTTTGCTGGATTGAGAGATGGAAATGGGGGGGGGGGAGCGGGACTAATCTCATGTGTCCTTTGATTCGTTGTGTGAACGCGGCTTCCCCTGCAGCAGCCGGCGGCTCGTCCTTTTATGGTCGGTCTTACCATGCGAATAGTCTCATCGCATCGAGAGAGTATGCCATTCGAACATTCGATAGACGAGAAGAGGATTAATTGCGCAAACCCGCCGCTCTCTCACTCTCTCGCGCTTTCCCGCACCACACACACACACAATTAGTGCATCGTTCCATTTGCAGTATAGTATTTGTGTCTATGTGTGGTGCTTCTTTCGCTTTCCGCTCGCACCGCGCCTCTTGTGTGGGTGGTAATCGTACCAGTTATAAGCGAGTGCCGAGTGCGATGCGGTTATTTTGACAGTGCGCGTGTGTGTTGGGTGTTGGTTTGTGTGCCGAATACTTTAAGGTGTAATATGCGGCTGGAATGTGTGCATTGTATTGTATGGAGTGTCTAGTTGTCTCACACGGCGACTACCCACTCACTTGTCACTTTGCATCTGATTCGCCGCTCTGTCCTCTCATGCGTATCCGATGCGCCTATTCCGTCTCCCGCACATCGCCCATTATATATTTTCGACTGATTTGTACTGATTTATTGCTGGAGGAAATGTGTGTGGTAGTTGTACTATTCGTCCAGGCTCATTCATTCGATGATTCAATCCAGAATGCGCGTCTGCGGCCGAGCGCTGTTTGATTGCCTGCGTTTTGGCGCATCGCCAGTTAGGAGGGATGGGGGAGGGAGTAAATGAGATTCATCGAATATATTCCGCATCCCTCTGGCCGCGCGCTACTCGCAGGCTAGCGAGATATTGCTATTTGTCTCGTGAGTCGTGGTGCTCCGCTCTTTATGTCCCTCCTCTTTTCCATTGCCCGGCACAGGTCAAAGATTTTCTAATTATATAGTTGAGCTTGAGGCATGAGTGATTGTGGTTTCCATTCCGAATTTGTTTTACGTTACGCACGTATTTTATCGACAGGTGCGTGTTTTTCCAAAGTTCCTTTTTTTTGGAATGCGTTATCTTGGGTAAATTTGATATCCCAATCCCTAGAAGGGGTTTGATATGCGATAAGAATGCGTTTGAATGAGTGGCAGAGGCGGCGACCCTAGAGGACTGATAATTCGAGTCACCTGCCTGTTTATTGCTCATCTGTGTGTGGGTGGATTCCACACATTACGTTTAGCATTCGCTCTCGTTGGTTGGCGTCTTTTTTATTACTCTTCTCGGATTTACCCTCCGTACCTTGCAGCTGACATATGCACACGTTTTTTGTGTGAGAGTCGTTCTCGCTCGTCTGAGTGGGCTCTAATATTGCTAATCGGAAAGTGAGTGAGGAGAGAGTGGCCGGAGGGCGTTCAAGTGAGTGTGCGTGAGTGAGAGGGCTCGACTAGATCGTCTCTGCGACGGGAGAATAAATCAAAAACTCGCGCTGCTCATTTTTTGCCATCTCTGCCCGTCGGCCGCTCTCCTCACAACCCGTGCTCACTCGCTGGGTTGTTGGGTGGGTGAGTGGAAATCCAGGCAGCGGTCAGCGAAAGCGCATTGCCACGCCGTGATTATTATTGTGGTTTAGCGATTTTGAGAGATGAGCTGTTGTTCGCATTTTCGTGTATATTGATTGATTGATTGCCGGTTCGTTTTTTCATCTGCTGATAGGGTCGTATAGGCGAATATGTTTTATGAGGTGTTATTGGTGCTGGCTATCTATCTGTTGTGTTGTGCTGGAGGGTCGATGGGTCAGTGCCTATGACTCGCGTGTTTTATGAGATGACTGTGTGTTGCAAATATCATATTTGTTGAATCGCCAATCGCATTGTGTTGTGTTTGATTTGGAGTTTTGCTGCGCGGTTGGTTGTATTGACTCACTGCGCGGCTTGCCTTCTCCTCGTTCTTTCTTTTCTCGTGGTTCTGGTTGAATGGGTGAATACGATTGCACTGCTGAGTCATGGCAAGAGAG
Organism: Rhabditoides inermis; assembly: GCA_963966185.1. Taxonomy (NCBI): domain Eukaryota; kingdom Metazoa; phylum Nematoda; class Chromadorea; order Rhabditida; family Rhabditidae; genus Rhabditoides; species Rhabditoides inermis. Next base: position 64,943 of record CAWZYM010000448.1, on the reverse strand, counting down.
CCGGGTTCGCGTTCGTGGTTCGGGGATCGGGGTTTGTTGGATAAGGAGGTCGCATGACATTGTCCTGATTTGAATTGAATGCTCTTGGCTCTCTTCTGCTTCTCGGTTCTCGCTTTTTTTCTCCCAGGTCTGTATCCCTTATCATTACATATGTGTTACAATATTGTTGTTCGCAATGATGTTGTTTTGTTTTATTGTCCCTTATTACAGTGCACTGCCGATGCGTTTATGAAGCAATTGTCTACGCCTACCTCTATTTCTACGTTTTGTTCACTTGCGGCTTACACTAGAACACACTAACGACACTCAGGATGGGGTGAGTGTTCTCAACGTTTCGTTTTTTTTGTACTGACATTGTCTGCCCCTGGGGGATAGTGTAATGTAATAATACGAGGTGTTTGTAATTGGATGTAGTGCAGCTGGCAGATTGCGAGTGTGAAAGCGAAATAGGGGGTTACACTGTGGAATAGGAGGGCGAGGGAGGAAAGTGCGCATCACTGCCCCCCCCAGGCTCCAGGGCAACGTATTGTATCGATTTATGATATTTATGAAAGAGTAACGCAGTGTGTGGACTGCATTGTCTTGTAATGGCAGATAGTAGTCTATGTGTGCTTGTGCATGTGTGGGGGCTAGAGGGGAGTATAGTATCGATTGGGCAGGGTGAATTTGCATGCGGCTGCGCGAAGGACGGACAAGGGCCGGAGAGATGGGTGGAAGAAGCTAGAGATGAGTCAGCGTCTGGCGAGCCTCGAGACGAGACGCTGCACAGCCAGGGTGTGGTCAGCGCGTTTTTTTGTGTGTGCGCGGTTTGGGTTTGGGGGATTGGCATGGAATAGGATAGCCGCATTAGCCAATGTAAACAGTGCGCATCCATGGGAGAAGAGAAATGAAGGAGGAAGGAGGAGTAGGGGAGATTGGATTACTGGTTTGGAGAGTAGTGTTGCGATTGCGGATTGCGGTGGATTGAGAGAAGAGAGTGCAGAGAGGACTGCGTGGGGGAAAGTGGGATTTATGTAATCTAGTGTTTTTTGGCAAATGTCTCAGTTGCAAAGAACATATAGCGACCAGTACAGTATCTATTTGCAAATAAGACGAAGCATGTTTTATTGGTTATGACTGGGATCACTATTAGTGTTATTTAGTCTTTGTTGATCCATTATTACGTGTTATAGAAATGATAGCATTTCTAATGTGCACGTATAATGGACGATTTCCCAAATGTTATGTTTCATAAATGATGGTCGAGAAACGTATAGTGTGTGGGTTGCGTTAGCTGACTACGACTGCGTGTGGAATCGGCATGAGATGGGCAGGAATGATCGACAATCGACAAGGTGAACATGCGAACATGTTGTGTTTGTTTTTGTTGGTCCATTAGTACGGGTCATAGAAATGATAGCATTTCCAATGCGCACGTATAATGGACGATTTCCCAAATGTTATGTTTCATAAATGATGGTCGAGAAACGTATAGTGTGTGGGTTGCGTTAGCTGACTGCGACTGCGTGTGGAATCGGCATGAGATGGGCAGGAATGATCGACAATCGACAAGGTGAACATGCGAACATGTTGTATTTTGTCTTTTTCGATCCATTAGTACATGTCATAGAAATGATAGCATTTCTAATGCGCACGTATAATGGACGATTTCCCAAATGTTATGTTTCATAAATGATGGTCGTGAAACGTATGGTGTGTGGGTTGCGTTAGCTGACTGCGACTGCGTGTGGAATTGGAATGAGATGAGCAAGAGTGATCGACAAGGTGAACATGCGAACATGTTGTGTTTGTTTTTGTTGGTCCATTAGTACGGGTCATAGAAATGATAGCATTTCCAATGCGCACGTATAATGGACGATTTCCCAAATGTTATGTTTCATAAATGATGGTCGTGAAACGTATGGTGTGTGGGTTGCGTTAGCTGACTGCGACTGCGTGTGGAATTGGAATGAGATGGGCAGGAGTGATCGACAAGGTGAACATGCGAACATGTTGTATTTTGTCTTTTTCGATCCATTAGTACATGTCATAGAAATGATAGCATTTCTAATGCGCACGTATAATGGACGATTTCCCAAATGTTATGTTTCATAAATGATGGTCGTGAAACGTATGGTGTGTGGGTTGCGTTAGCTGACTGCGACTGCGTGTGGAATTGGAATGAGATGGGCAGGAGTGATCGACAAGGCGAACATGCGAACATGTTGTATTTTGTCTTTTTCGATCCATTAGTACATGTCATAGAAATGATAGCATTTCTAATGCGCACGTATATTGGACGATTTCCCAAATGTTATGTTTCGTAAATGATGGTCGTGAAACGTATGGTGTGTGGGTTGCGTTAGCTGACTGCGACTGCGTGTGGAATTGGAATGAGATGGGCAGGAGTGATCGACAAGGTGAACATGCGAACATGTTGTATTTTGTCTTTTTCGATCCATTAGTACATGTCATAGAAATGATAGCATTTCTAATGCGCACGTATATTGGACGATTTCCCAAATGTTATGTTTCGTAAATGATGGTCGTGAAACGTATGGTGTGTGGGTTGCGTTAGCTGACTGCGACTGCTTGTGGAATTGGAATGAGATGGGCAGGAGTGATTGACAAGGTGAAGATGCGAACATGACATGCGAGCATGTGTCGTGATTAAGTGATTTCGTATGTGATCTGATGGGAATAGGATAGGAGTGGCTGGATTGGTGTGGGAGTCGGGGTGATGTAGCGATATTTCATATGTGACGGATCGAGAGGAGAAGGACGATTGATGATGTGATGATTGTGCAATGTTGCGAGCTTTAGTGCTATAGATAAATGAGAAGACAGGTACAAAAATGTTGTATAAATATTGTAGCGCTAATGGGTTTGATTCACCTAATGTTGACTAAAGATTTACAGTGTAAACTCAAGTACTTATGTTCAATGTTCCCTGGAAATATCAAGTGGTTATTTTGTTTTTGCTTACTCGTTCTAGTATTGTGGCTGTCTCTCCCGATAGGGAGTGAATTGTATGGGGCGGGAAGGGTGCGGGCATTTATGTTGATTCCAAGCATTTGGATGTTTCTTGAGTGAGTGAACCGAATGTGAATCCACTCGTTGGGAAGGGGAGGAGAGTGATACAGAGAGAGGGACAAGGGAGTGAGTAGAGATGAAAGATGATCAAAGTGGTGTGGGAGTGGGAGACTGAGGGAACAAAACCGGTTGGAGTAGTGTGATTGATAGATAGATCATATGATGAGATTAGTCATGTTTATAGATTGTAGATGTCCGCGTATTTACTTTGGGATATAGTATCGATGAGTGATATTGGAATTAACATTCAGATTATCATGACACTATCCCCATGCGTCAATATCTACTGACTGGCTGTTGTGTTGTTTACGCAATGCCCTCCCTGTGCCCCCCCCCCATTTTCGAGTTATTTAGCGTTTGAAAGCTGTGAGTGAATAATGGATGTTGTGTGTGCTGGTCAGCAGAGAAAGAGAGAGAATAGTGGGGTGAATCAGGAAGACCTTTATCGCTTTAGCGCGTACTGTACTTTAGTTTATTACAGTTTGGAGAGAGTCCCGTGGTTTCGGGCGGCTGCTCTCTTTGATCTTTGATGTGTTTTGTGGGCCCTCGTAATATGAAAGAGAGGAGTTTGTAATGGAGCAGGAGCAGGAGAAAGATGGAGGAGTAGTTGGAAGAGGAAGAAGGAGTGTTGTGGGAACGCTTGGTGCACATGTTCCGTATTTCTTCGAGAGAAGAGTGAGCGAGAGTGGAGAGAATGTTGAAAAATGGCTGTAGTGGCTTTGGAGCATAGAGATAGGAGAGCGTACATAGTTGTAATGGCAGGATTTGTACATCTGGCTGCCCGCCGAAATTGTCTCAATTTGTCAATGGTTGAAAGGGGTTTCGAACGGCGCGGCATATCATTGTAATGTTTTTTTTTTTGAGGTGCTAGGTTTTGGTTCACCCTCTTTTTCACCAGAACGGGCGGACCGATTTATTCATTTGTGTTTGGTCGGTGGTGTTTTTGTCGTGTTGTAGGAAAAGAAGAGGGAAAGAGGAGAGAGTGGTGCGTCTTTTGTTTCTCGCAAAATAGAAGGGCGGAAAGGGACGGGTGTTTTGAAATGGAAATGCAGTGAGCAAGAAGAGTAGGTTTCAGGTTGCACTTTTTCTACAACTGTCGTGTGCACTAGTAGTGTTTTTTTTGCTCGTTGCATGTTGCGGATATTGGGAGGCGTCGCTTCTTTTGAAGATCTCATAATTGCGCAATTTCGTGCTGCGTCCTTTCGGGGCGGTGGAATGAATGTGTGAAAAAGTGGAGGGATGAGTAGAAGAGTAGAGGATGAGTGGAAAGAGAAAGAAGAGCGAGGGAGCCCCCTTCTCCCTCTCACGAAAGACGCACTCTCTGACGCTGCGCATTTTTCCCAAGTATACTAGGACGGAATAGATGGACGTGGAATAGATTTGAGATTGGGTATTGGGGTGGGTGGAAATGGAGAGAAGGAGATGAGATGAAGTTTATGGGATTCGGAACGCACTAGCCGTTGGACGCGAATCTGCTTGTTTTTGGGAAATGGGAATGTGAGTGCGGAATTTAGTTGGCAGATTGGGATGGAATTGATTTGTATGAAGAGTGACAGGGAGATTGTACTGTACGAATATTGTTGTTGCGCGTTATTTTGCGGTTGTTGTTGTGCCTACGAGGTGTCACGACAGCGGACGAGCAAGCGAGCGTGTTCTCGGATTTTGAAAAGAGGACGAGGGCAGGGGACAACAGCCAGCATTTGTTGTCTCGTATCGATATCTGCATATATATGGATGGAAGAAGCTGTGTGTGTGGGCTACTGGCTACTGGCTACTTCAGTAGAGTGGGTCGAGTAGGTGAGAGTACCCTCGAGGGTTGTAGCGAATTGGCATGATTGCATGTCGACTGTCCTCCATCCAAGCCCTCTGATTGGGAGGAGAGAGGGCGGGGAGAGAGTGTGTGAGAGGGGGAGTGCGCAGAGTGTGGTAGAGGATGGCCGGCCGATGCCAAGCCCCGCCCTCTTTTGTCGCCGCGCAAGCAACGCACGCCAGGCGAGCGGAACGACGCTGTCGTTTCCAACAGCCTCCCATATTTCTGTCTGTTTGCGTGTCATCGCTGACTGTCAAGCTTTTTGCTGATCGATTTATTGATTGATTATGCTGTCTTGTACGGCTCGGCCTCTTGGCTCTTGCACTATTCCCTGCCGGCCTCGCAGCCAGGTTTATTCTGCTCCCACCATGCTCAGGAACAGTCTGGGAGGGTGAGTGTTTAGTGGTTGTTCACTTGTTTACTCGCATAGTGTTATGTGATGTGTTAATTGGGGGTTGTATTGGCGCGCAGCGGGTAGCAGGGGTTCCGTTGCCCTTGAGGTGTCGACTTGGCTCGCGTATTGTATGCGCCATTTTATCACTCCCCGCGATCGTATACTGTGCATATTGCGGGAGTGTGTGAGAGATAGTGAGTGAGTGAGAATAACGATGAACGTATGTTTGTCGCTGTGGTGTGGGGTGTTTTGGTTCTCTCGCCTTATCTGGCCCGTTTTGGGAGGTTATCGCGTTTCAATCGTTTTTATAGCCAAAGTGTGTGACTCAGACAGTTGCAGCTATACTCTCGGTTGTCTGGTTGGCTATGTTGATCTGGGGTTTGTAAGCGCGTTTTCCCGCCGGATTAAGAACCTTGCGTGTTTTTTTGCAACGTGATGTTAGAGCAGAGAAAGAGGGTGAGGGTATTTGGATTCGAAATTTGGTACGTAGCAAATGTGCGGATTTGGCTGGTTGTAACACGGGCGGGGTAATTGGCAGGGATTGTCTCTCTCCCTTCGTGTACAGATGCATAGGTGGAATGTAGAAATATGGAATGGTAATGGGGATGTGATGGTGAGAGAGTGCGGGGTTGGAGGAGACACAGAAAAAGAGGGTGCTAGCAGACCATATGTGACATCCCAACGGCTATGCAAATTTTTCGATAAGCAGCCTTTGATGACGTAGACCCATAAATCGTGTTGCCGATTATTTTAGTGAATTTGATTGTGGAGGAAGATAAGATGTGGATCGATAGGTGGAAGGAACAGCCGAGTGGTGTTAATCTGTGTCTGTGTGGGTTTTGGATGGGCAGACGACAGGCAGGTATCTGGTAGCCAGCTGGTTGTATGTCTGCCTCTCCCCGTATCCCACGCTCTCTCAATACTCTAGCCATTCTCTCTCGCTCTCTCGCCGCACCTTATCGCATTTGCATAGCGCTGGTAGAGGGGGTCAGCTGGAGGTCATCTGAGGCGTGGTGAGAGAGTGTGACATTGGAAGAGGAAAGAGAGAGGCGAGAGGGAGCCCCTTTGGGAGGAGCGGGGTGGTTTCGCGCATCCCCTCTCTCCTCTCTTGTCAGGATGGCATTGATTTGTCTCTGCTCATTTCGAACGTTTGGGAATTGGAGTAGCCAAAATGGATGGATAGTAGAGCAGAGCAGGAGGAAGAGGGGAGAAGAGAGTGGTCTTTGGAATTGGAGCGGCGAGTTTGAATGTGGGAATCGGGTCTGATTGGGTGGTTGGTCACGAAATGTGTGTATTGGCGGCAGGTGGCTGTAAGCAGGGTTGGGTGACTCTCCCCTTTTCTCTCTCCCTCTCTCTCTCTCTCTCGCCGGCTGCATACCTAAATTCGGGGTTTTGTGGGTGATTTGTTGAAATTGGATTTCGTCTACGCCAGTGGCTGCGCGATGGTCTGCGCTCTGCCAGTGGTTATGTGTTTATACTATGCATACTGGATTATGTGTAATGTGGAATGGATAATGTGAGCATCTCGCGTGCTTCTTGCTTGCTTCCCGACTCGGGGCATGTTCTAATTGAATTCTTACGCATTACTAATGAACCTCATTATTAATCAAGAATTGGCGGAGGGAACAGACTGGGGGATGGGCGGAGTAAGGCGGGAAGCGCCGACTGCTAATAGATGGGGATCGGGTGGTGAGAGGAGAAGAGAGGAGAGGGAATGAGGGGATGAAAGGGTGTGTGCGCAAGTGATTTGTGCAAGGCAGGCGGATTGTGTAGCTCGAGGCTTCTGGTTCCATGTCCGTGTCCGTGTTCCGGTGGAATAGGGGAGAGGGAGGAGGAGGGGAGTTGATTGATTGTGACGCGATGACTCGGTGGACGAGTGGTGCGATTCTGCTATCTGGTTCTTGCCTGCGTGTTTCCGGTAGTGGAGTTGTGTGACCAGATGCTAGAGGCGTTGACTGGCGAGACGAGGCAAAGCAGAGACAAGGACAGTCCTTTCATCTCGTATACCCTAGCAGCATCGTTTTTTTGTAGCCAGCGTTGGTCCGGAATTGAGTGGCTAGGTGGGGAGTGAGGGGAGGGGAGTGAGTGAGTGAGTGAATTAGCATTATAAGGGGAACGCGTGTGTGTGTGTCAGCCAGCGAGAGACTTGTCTCTGTTGTACGAATCAACATGCGACCTTGAATCCTTGTAAGAAAGAGGAGAGGGTTTTTGAATCGAAATGAGCGAACGTCGTTTAAAAATAGTTGCCTTTGTCTCGTTGCCTTGATAGAGTATGATTTGGTTTGATATGCATTAGGCAGTGGTAGTGGGTTGCTGGTTATTGGTTGGTATAGGGTATAGGTATGATGTGAGTTATGTGATTGAATGGAACTGTGTGTGAGAGTGAGTGGATGTGGGGCGATTTGAGAGTAATGGATGTGGATTGTGGAGATTCAGGGTATGTGGGAGGTGCAAGTGCGAGTGCGCATTGAGAGAGTAATGGGCTAAGTGAGCAAGGTCACTGAGGAGAGAGAGAGAGAGTTGTGATGATCGGATTTGGTGCGCTAGATGCAAGTGAAATGTGAATACTCTTTCTGAATGTGTGAGTGTGCATTGTTTGCCATAGTAATGTGATGTAGGGGAAGAGGACGGGCGATTATGTATCCGGGACATGAGAGTGGACGTGGGAATGAGGGCGGGAAGAAGACAATACGGACAAGAAGTGCGGATGGATGTAAACATGTAAACAAGGGGACTGGAGTGATTCATAAATGGAATACTATGCAAATTACATAAATGTTCCGCATATATGCCGGTTGTAAAGTGTTGTATTTCAGTGAGTCTGCGATCGCGCAGGCGTCTGCGGAGGTGATGTTGTACCACGAGGGGCGCAAGAAGTGGGTCTCTCCCGAGGGATGCGAGGGATGCATTGCACAGGTAGGCAACATCCCCTTCTCCAATCAAGTGATTGTGTGTGCATTGATACTACCGTGTTGTGTTCAGGTGCAGATCCTGCAGAACGTGCAGCGTCACACCTTTCGACTCGTCGCTGTCAGGGTCGAGGTGCGCTTATTTTTATTGTATATTTATTCATAACCGGCTGATACTAGTTGTTCATGTTTCATTGTCTTTTTGTAGTCGTCACTGGCACTGCATTGCGCTATTGCGGAATGTTTAACTAACACGAAGAACTTTGTCTACGTCTTTGATGGATGTTGATTTTGGATGTGGTTTACAAAATACTGGGGAACAATGTGGTAGAGATAAAATGAATGTCAGGCAATAGACCGATAAAGATGCTTAGAAATTGATTATTATATATGTGTTAAATAAATGTTGGTGATTGCAGGACGGAGCGTGGATTCTGAACTGCAATGTGCACGCGCGTCTCAAGTACCACACTGCCACCCCCACATTCCACCAGTGGAGGGACGAACAGAGACAGGTGAGACGGGGTGCAGTCATCGATCGGTCAGCCCTCAGGCATCACGCCACGCTTGCTGATTTATCAATTCGATGCACTGTATCATAGTAGAAAAAGAATGAGTGCATTATTTCGTCTTTTTTTTAACAGTTACCACATAGTTTTCATTTTGTACTTTTGTGTTTCAGGTGTACGGGTTGAACTTCCAGTCGGAGGCGGACGCGCGGTCGTTTGTGACGACGATGGGACAGGCGATCGACGTGCTGAACGCGTACCAGCAGCACGGGGGAGGGGGAGGAGGAGGGGACTATGCGAGTGGAGGAGGAGGTACGTGCAGTGGATGAGGGTGGATTGGAGGGTAACCTTTGGGTATTGAAAGTGCGGGCAAGCAATGCTGGCTAGGTCGCTGCGCGTTACGTATAGTTGGCGGAATAATTGTTCCCGGGTGTTGGTAGATGCGAGTTGCGCATTTGGTCTTGTTAGGGTGGAATTGAGGGTAACTCCTGGGTATTGAAAGTGCGGGCAAGCAATGCTGGCTAGGTCGCTGCGCGTTACGTATAGTTGGCGGAATAATTGTTCCCGGGTGTTGGTAGATGCGAGTTGCGCATTTGGTCTTGTCTCTCCGAGTCTCAATGCATTGCCAGTCAAGTCTCGTATTGGCGGCGGCAGGTTATTTCCAGCGCGCTCCCATTTTCATCTTAGCACTCAATTTTAGTGTTGTAAATGGAGAGAGAAAGTGATATATATGAAGAGAACGACGGAGAGTGATGACGTGAGATGTTGTAAGTGAAGGGATGGGTGTGGGTGTGGAGGGGAGGGGAGGAGGTAAGCACTAGATTGTGTTTGGGTGTTTGGGTGGGTGGTGCCGTGATCTTCTCGGTTCTCGCGTATCAGTATTGTGGATGGAGTGAGTGTGAGAGTGGCTCATTGTGTAGATATTGCATATAGTGAGTCTGCTATTGGGATAAGCGAGTGTCCAGCTACTTGGATAAGCGGCTTTTGACTGTGGATCAGTGCCGGATTTGGCCCGATTCGTCCCGCGAGAACACTCTCACTCTCCGAGATTCAATCGAGGAGCAGTGTCTCCCATTGGCCTCATACATTCCTCTCCTACTATTCTATGAACTCGTGTTCTATTTGCTGTCTCTCCAACACTCACTCTCTCTGGGCGCGTCTTGGACTCACTGGTGATTGCGATTTGATTGTATTATTGTTATGAGTTAATCGGTTTACGGCGAGTAAAACCAGATTGGAAGGATATTTGAGATATTTTATTATTATGTAATATATTTCTCATATTTCTAACGGTTGGTATGGTTTCCAGGAATATTTCGGATTTGTTGATGTGAATTTTAAGAGCTATCATATGTTATTATTTCTTTTCTAGTGCTAATATTCACTGCATCGTTTCAATAAAGACTGTAGAGTACCAATCAACTGAGGTTAAAATAGAGATAAATGGATGATGGGTGATGGATGATGGATGATGTGACGTGTTGTTGTTGTAGACGCGGTGTACCAGGAGCCGCAGGCGCAGCAGCACATGACACACATCCAGTCGGCGCCCGTCTTCCACCAACACGACGACCACAACCACAACGGAGTCGCCACCATGAGGTGAGTCACACACACACACACACACACACACACACACACACACACACACACACACACACACACACACACACACACACACACACACACACACACACACACACACACACACACACACTTCTCTTCTATCGTTCACCCCTTTCTCCCTCTCAAGCTCATTGAGCTGGTGATTTATGTGAATTTGGATGAATTCAGAATGTACTATGAAAATGTTTAATGTTGCTTCCGTGTTGTTATTGCGGTTTAGAATGGCTAGACGATTGATCTTCAGTTTTTGTTTGGCAGTTTGGTTAGCGGGTGAAACGTAGGCGTAGTGGTTTTTAATGGTTGTGATTGGGTTGCGCAAAACTTTGGGCATGTTGCAATTGAATGGCTTTGATGAAAGAGACAGGTGTTTGTAGGCATGTGTTGTGTGTTGCAGGAAGGCGTCCGCGCACCAGCCGTCAGTGTGTGTGCAGCAGCAGCAGCAGAGGAGGGCCAGCCAGGGCAGCTCTGCAAGCAGCAACGCCAGCGGACCCGGAGTCGCCAGCGGCATTTACGCACAGGTATTGTATCAATATTGTTGTCGTATCTCTTGCTTCACACGTTATCAGTGTGGCATTTACACACGCTCTGTCAATCACTTGATTGTTGGCTATGGCCGAGTGAGGATTGTGTTGTGCAGGCGCAGAACGGAGCGTCGCCGTCTCGGCCTGCTCCTATGGCAGCCGCGCCCCCTCCCGCTCCGCCTCTGCCCCCCGTCAACGGACCCCCGCCCCCGCCCGGACCACCACCTCCTCCCGGCGCACTCCCCCCTGTCAGCAGCAGCGCCCCGCCCCCGCCTCCTCCGCCACCTCCCGCATTCGGAGCGGTGAGTGTGGCGCGAAATTGTGGTTCAAGATAGAGGTGATACAACACGTGTTTCAGGCGTCGAATGGCGGGAACAGTCTGGCTGACCAGATCAAGGCTGGTATCCAGCTGAAGAAGACGAATGGAGCGGGCGCTGGAGGAGGAGGAGGAGGGAAGGAGCAGCGGAGCATGAGCGTCGCCGAGCCGCCTTCGTCGATGGGCGGTGGAGGGAACAAGGGCGATCTGTTGAGTGAGCTGGCGGCGACGATCAACCGCCGCAAGAACACGAGGGCCAATGCGGACGCGCTCGATGGGAAGAGCACGCACAGCAGCGGAAGCAACGGTCAGTCGGCAACATTATACTTGGTGTATTTTAATCGGGTGTTACATATAGTGTACGTGTATATTCGCAAAGTGATTGTCAATTTCAGTTGTATATCTTGTTAATGTCTATGATTGCAGGCTCGTCAGACTCTGGCTCCCTGTCGGTGGCGCCTCCTCCCCCTGCTGTGAACGGAGTGAAGAAGTGGGAGCCGGTGAAGACGAATGGACAATTGAACGGGGCAGCCAACAACACGGACAGCCCCAAGACACACAGGAAGTGAGTGGCACAGAGGAGCTTGGATGCGTGCGGCGAATATACATTGGTGTTGCGTCATATGAATATGCGCTGTGTTGCAGGATCCCTTCCGCGTCTTCGCTGTCTTCTCAGGAGGAGCGTGTGAACGGAGTGCTCAATGGGCATGTCAACACAGCCGCTGTCGGGGCAGTCACCCAGGTGATTGTTGTTGCTATTGTTGGTTTTTGTACAATATATAATATTTACGTTTGTAATGGTCATTTTTAGGAAACTAGATGTTGTTTTGAGTGTATTATATCTCCTCGTTTAGGAGCAGTTGTCTGCATGGAAGAGTGAGGTGCTGGCAGAGGTTCGGGAAGAGATCAACCGAGCCAAGCAGGACATTATCGATGCCATCCGACAGGAGATGAGGAGGTATGCTACGGACACGGGTTACTGTATGATATGGAGAGGATACAGTAGTGTTTATTTCCTACTGTTGCAATATGCTGGTGAACTATGTGTTTATTTGTTCTCCTTTCAGATGAATCTCCCGTCGGCTGCGCAGAGCTCTTCCCCGTCTACTGGTCAACTACTTGCTCCCCGTTGTACATTCGCCCCGCCCCTCTACTCGAGGCTCCGCCCACACTGGGCCCACCCCGACTCTATGACACATACACACACTCACTGCTATCTCTCGTCTTATCCTCTTCTCTAACCTCCTTCTCTTTCCTGTCTGACTTGCATTTGTTCCACTTTCTCTGTCCCTCTCTCACTCTTCTATCTGACATGCTCCCGGTCATTTTGTCCTTGTGTGGCTCGTCTACCGTATTCCCTTTCTCTTGGAGTACCGTAGTCGATGTGTTTGTTCCTTACCACACTCTTAAAGTACTTATTCAGTGTTGAGTGTTACATTATCCATTCTCGTTTTGTTTTGATCAGTGCGTTCCATCGACGCGTCCTTACACAGTTTTGATTTGACTCCGATATTTATCTCACATGAAGCGAATAAAGGGAATTTTATTTATTTATGTGAGAGGTTTAATGAAAGTAATCGGGTTTCGGATCCCGATTCGGATACATTGAATGACAAATGTAGAATCCGTAAAACAAAGTATAGGAACCTTTCTATCGGATTTTCAATCAGAAATCATTCAAACTTTTTGTCTGATGAACAAGCATCATTGTTCCTCCGAGTTCTTCTAAGTATAGTTATCGTTGTTCGAAACTTGCATATATACCCTCAATATTTAAGAATAAATATTTGTTGTAAAAAAACAGTTTGCTGAGCCAATTATAATAACCCGAATCTCTGTCTCTCTAAAATCCATGCATCTTTAGTGCCGAGCACTCGGGAGCAAAGTGATGAAAACGTTGGGTCTGTTCAATTAAGATCGTCGTTTCTTTTAATATTTTCTATTACAACGTCAATAATTTATAAAAGATATGCAAATTCTGGGAAGCGGAATCTCCAATAGTCTCTTCGTGCTAAGACCCAAAAGCATTTGAAATTTATTTGTTAAATGTGTTGTTGTGTCAAATTTCTTGCACTATATTTTCGTCAAAACATTTTTGAACACATTGTATTATTCCGTAGATCACAGCGTGCTAAACCGTACAAACCTTATTAAAACGAACGAGAATTAATCCCCGTAAGTTCCGTATGATACAGCCGTTTTGTCAATTCCGCTAATTTGTTACGTTGTTTTGTTTTGTTGCACTACATTTATTTTTCATTTCGTTTGGTGATTTATTAAAAATTTTTATGTATTTTCAGGGTATGTACAAAAGCTCACCTGTCGGCTCGCGCAGGCGGCCCGTCGGCATCTCTTCTAGGAACGACGGAGAGGAGGTGGAAGGGGGTGTTGTCGACGACGGAGGAGGAGCAGAGGGAGCAGACAAGCAGCACGCATCACACTGCTCCCCCGAGGCGTCTGGATCGGACCAGAAGGTGGGCGCTAGAGTGTTTGTTGTGAACAATTGCTTATACAATATACATATTGCTTCAACGACATTGGCTGTTTTGGAGGGACTGTGGTATAGACATGAATCATATTGTTAGGGTTTCACTTCAATTAGAGGTGTAAGGTAAACATTCATGTCTGAACCGTTCAACCATTCACTGACGCGCCATCGGTCGGTGCTCTCCTTTCGTTTCATGCTTTCATGTAGGGCGTACCGAACGAGTTTGTGTTGCAGATGTCTCCCGTATGGCAGAACTGGCGTGACAGAGTGGACGTCTCGGTGGGCGGATACACAGAGACCAGGGAGAGGGGAGGAGACAGATACGGCAAGCGGTCAGTGGATGGAGAGGGATGGAGACTTATATATATATACATCATGCACATGTCAGTTTCTTCGAGACGTTCCGTCAATATGCTTTCGATACGTGTTGCTTGGTTGGGAGGTCACATATGAATGCATTGCATATTATAACAGTGTATTATAATACTTTGCTTGCAGACTGCGATGTGACCCTGCCGCGTTTCGCGGACGCGTCGCCGATATGTGGCAGAAGGTGAGTAGATATTGATAGGTTATTGATTTATTATCTAACCATGCTTTTCAGGACGTGCGCTCACACTGGGGCTGCGTGAACAGTGTGGAGTTTGACAGGAATGAGAACCTGCTAGTGAGTGGTGAGTAAATCGATTTCGTTTGTTCGGGTGCTTATCGAGGTGATGTTGTAATGAAGACATGTGATGAAGTGTATGTATTGTGATGTTGGATGCTCGCAGGTGGTGACGACTGTCGTGTGCTGGTGTGGCACACCTCCTCCCTCTCGTGTCACGCCCGTCCCCGACCCGCCGCCGAGATGAACGAGAAACACGAGAGCAACATCTTCACGCATCTATTCACACATGAGTACGTATTGTCCATTCCGTCGGTGCTACCGAGCTTATGAATTGTACATTTCTGTGTCCTATTGCAGCAGCACGCATCTGTTCTCCGGCGGGCTGGACTGCGCGACTCTGCTGCACAACGTGGAGACGAAGCAGCTGGTGAAGAGGTGGGGAGAGAGCAAGAAAAGAGTTGATTGTAATATGTAACGGGTAACGGGTGTGATCGTTGTCATATTTCATGATATGCACACTATGTACACGCTTCTGTTATAGGTACCGCCCTCCGACGCCTACTGCCGTGCACAATCTGAGCTACTCGGTGAGTGGGGGAAAGGGAGAGAGGGAGAGTGTTCCTGCTGTGTAGTCAGGCGATTCGAACCTGGTGGCTGTGACGCTGGAGAATGGCGGCATCGCATTCATCGACACGAGGAAGGACGGCTTCATCAAGGATATGATGTGAGTGAGGACACGTGTGTTTTATTAATTTCAATGCAAGGTAAATCATTATGAGGATGGTTATTATTTGTTTCACGAAGTTTTCGAAGTTTTGAATGACTATTCAAAGTAAGGACTGGTGTGTCGGAGTATCAATCAATCAATCAATCGTTTATCCGGAATCGTTATATCTGAATATGACAACACAATCATAATGATATGAAGCATACAGTAGTGCCTAAGATGCTAATACATAATAGGCTAACGCCGGGGAAAGACAGGTCGGCTGACAAGGTTAGTGGTGGAAAGACGATACTTGATCGATAATCATTCCTGGACCTTTAGAGTACCATTCTTGACGTGTAGAGCTCCGGGTTTTCCTTTGCTTCCATGCCAATCAGTATCTCCTCGCGCCATAGCTGCTTCCACATGAGGGTACTTCCCGCCGCCTCACTGGTTACTCGGGAAGGATTCTTGTCGATGACCGAACATTCGGTGGCGGTGGGGCAAAATGAGGACCCGACCGCACGCCGTGTCGGAGTAACAATGGAATATTACATTATTGATTTTTTTCAATTACAGTATCCGCGAGCGCTGCATGGCGGGTCCGCTGAGTGGTCTGAGGAGGTGGCTGGGCCACGCCAGCTACTACTCGGCGCAGTTCCATCCCGCACAGGTAGGGGGAGATTGTCTACTTGTATTTGTTTCTTAGGTTGTTATGAGGAATTGTTAGGTTGTTAGGAGGAATTTCGTTTCGTACGTGTAATAATAATGTTCGCGATTCCAATTTCCCGTTGCAGGGTCGTCTTCTGGCTACGACGAACGACTCGAAGGGCGTGCAGCTCTTCGATATTCGCAGGCTCGACACGTGAGTATTTAAGTGAATGGAATTGTAGTGAGGGAAAAGAGTTACGCTTTTGTTTTTATTTTTTGTAAAGGAACATACAATACGTTTTGGTAGGGTGTGGTGATAGGGTGTGGTAATGTTTTGATAGGGTGTGGTTGCAGTTGCCTGGTGGACATCTCGGAGTCTGTGCCCGGCAAGGGAGCGATGTTCGCTGCGTGGAATGAGACGGGAGACGGACTGGCCATCATACGCAGCAGGCGCTATCCTGAATACATCGATGTTAGTCCACTCATTCACTTTGATTGTAGTCTTTGTCTGCCAGGAGAAAAACAATGTAGTAACGTTTCATTGCTACATGGTGGTTGTGAATGTTTTCGCTATTTAGTTCGTCTCGCACCGTCGTGTGACGCTTCGCTCGTCGAGCTACAAGAACCTGCACACAGTGAAGAGTGTGTCGTGGGCGGGGCCGCACAGGGTGAGTGGGAGGGAGGGGAGAGGAGGAGAGGAGAGGGGACGGCTGCCCGTTCAGGTCATCACTGGCTCCGACCAGTTTGGTGTGTTCTCGTGGGACGTCCGCGACGCTCGGCCCTGCCTCCTCGCAGGTGCGATTACCATAACATTATCAGAAGTTTGTTCTGTGTTTCGTATAGCCATCCGACATCCGATTGGATTGGGTTGACGTGTTTGAAAGAGTTTGATGTTATTTCACTTTATTCAGATTAGATTTTGCAATGGATTTCTGTCGCTGTAGGAACGTTTATGAAAATATGGGGTTGGAAAGCTATTGTATTGTTGTTGTAGACGACTCGACGCTGGGCGCGGGTCTGTCCCACTGGGAAGTGCGATCCGAGGACGCGGTGGAATTGAAGGGACACAGGTGCGAAGTCTATCGAATGATACTCTCTCTGTTCCTCCTTCTCCTGATTGTTCTTGTGAAATATATGAGAATAGCTTCGTGTGTAGGTCTATCGTGAACCATGTCAAGTGGAGCGAGCGCGGTCGCATCCTCGTCAGCAGCGGAGTCGAGAAGATTGTCAAGGTATTGTGGCATTAGTTTGACATCACTTTTCAGTGTTCCGTGTTTTGTGTGTTGTATTTGTACCTTTTGGTATAGATCAGTGTTGAATGCGAAAAACGGATGACGTTGCAGGTGTGGTCGTGTCTGCCGCTGAATGGAGGGTACACGGAGCCGCGCCTGCGTATCCTCGCGGGAAGGGAGGGCAGAGACGGAGAGGGGGCAGAGGAGGGAGAGGTATGCCATACCTACTGCTACTACAATCTTTTGATATGTTAGAGTGTTCGGCATGTTTCGCGATGAGAATTTCTCACAGACCTTTTTTGATCGTTTCTAGAAACTGTGACATTAATGTAATTGTAGTCGGACGATGACGACGCGTCGTCTTCGGTGGGAGACGGGGATGGAGACGAGAACGAGGAGGAGGACACGGACATGCTGCGACACTTCGACGCCGTCGTCACGGTGAGTGGGAGGGAGGGAGAGGAAGGGGCGAGAGAGTGAGTGAATGCGGAGTGAGAGAGGAGGACTGTGGTACAGCGCGGTCGCCACTACTCTGAGCGCATGATGGTGTCGGACCAGTCATCGGACGGAGAGGACTCGGATGTGGACGATGACTACATTGTGATGGACGACGGCGACAACGTCGACTGGACGATCGAGAGCGAGGACGAGGGTGAGGGAAGCAATCACTATACATTGGGTGTTAGGCGAAGGGTCAGAGAGTACCCGCAGTCAACATTATTATGATGTCAATGCATTAAGTAGTAGAAACAGTTGATGGTAGGAACCGAGAATACAGTTCAAATCAGTCTATTTTGAAAGTGGTTCGGAGTGTGTTGGGGTGGTTCGAGTGTAGTTATAAGAAAATGAGATGGCTATAGCAAGACATTCTGTAGTTTGTAGAGACTGACCTAATGATCGATGACGTGATGGGATTTGCAGATGCTGAGGATGAAGACGCATTGGAGGTGGACGGCGACGAGAATGGAGGGGAGGAGGAAGACGTGGATGGGGAGGAGATCGATGGTCGGTTGATATACCTTGATTGATTGCTTATCGTTTTGATTTTGAGAGGACGCGACGAATGAAGTGGCGCAGGAGATCAACGAATGGCCCCCGAGGCATGAGGGAGAGGGTGGTGAGTGGAGGGAGGATAGGGATAGGGAACAAGGGTGTCAATGTCTCATTTCAGGCGAGGAGTAGCGCATCGTTCGGACTCTCAATTCATCCACGAGTATGTATTCCCACAGGATTTATCGTTATTTTGTTAGATGTTTTCGTTTTGTATAGATGTTGTTGGTTCGTTCACGAGAGTTGATAAAATTGTTTATTCGACACAAGACGGGTCATGTGCTGGAATAAGAGAGGGGAGATGATGAGTGTAGTGTAATGTTATTGTTATCATTTATCAGTATATTGATTTACACGCGATCTCCTTTGCGGTAACGTCAAGCCTCTGATCTTCTGAATGAACGTCATCGGTCTCGAGATGAAAGGGTAATCGACAGGCTACAGGCGGCATCTCTGTCGCAGAATATTCTGCCGTAAATGATTGAATACACTCGAGTGCACATAAATGTGGTTGATGAGGAGGCATCTGATAAGTCTAATATGAAGCAGCAGGTGCGGTGTGGATGAGTGCACTGCGAGTACCACTTGAAAGCCGACGACTGACAAATCAAATCAAATAGTTTATTCAGAATCGTCGTAAATATGGTATTTACTTAGTTTACGGCGTTGATCCTGCAATCGCCTTGCTCCACTCTTCGGGGTCTCCTCGTGCCAGTTGAATCCACTCAGCTCCGATACGTCCTTCTCGCACCAGGACTTATCGACGACTGATCTGTCGACGACTGACATTGTATGTATGCAATAGGGCTCGTCAACGGTGGAAGGATGAGAACATTCGGGGCCACACGAGAGGAGTCTCTAAGTCGGAGAGGAGTCTCTATGCCGCTCTGCACTGGCCAGTATCTTGCCTAATATAATGGTTTGCATCCGCGTCTGTCTGATTTTCAGCCTCTGGGAACCCTTGCTCTCGCTCTCTTCCTTCCCTTGCTTCTCTCTGCGTCACCCTAAGAGAGAGTCCACTCCAGTCCACACGGTCAGATGCTTCTCACCGATTATTACGAGATCAATAGCGACCAGCTCGCTCATATCGTTCTTTTCGTAATATCAACCGAATGTTGCAATTTCAGATGGCTTATCGCTTGCCGCGCATCTGCGCTTTTTTCCCTCGAATCTCTCTCACAACATCCAGTCACCAAGTTGTATACAAGCGCCGCGTCAGAATCCATTGAGGCCACTCCATCTACTTCGCTTATTGATCGTCCTTTCCATTTTCGCATTAGATACATGTGTTCATTGTATTAGTGATTAGTATTTGCTGAACGCGTGTTGTTGAGAGCAGGTTATTGGCGCAAGTTACTCCTCGTATTTATAAGAGTTTCTCATCAGTCTGTTTCAGTATTCTTTCCGAGAGCGTGCATACATCATCATTATGTTTACATATACTAGATCGTTATTTCCTTTTTATCAGCGATATATATTGGACCAGTGGAGAAGGGAAATTTGAGAGGTAAGTCAATTAGCGTTGGATCAATATTTAGTGCATAAACTAGTGCATAAACGAACCAGCAAGCCGCACGAGACCAGCTATTCCACTACGCCATCAGTCACTCTCAGAGAGAATCTCGGAGTTGTCGAGCAATCACCCCCTCGACTCACTCCTCGCCATCCGTGCCGGCTTGCACACCACCAAGGTCACCTCCCACTGCGATCCGAAGAGATATGCCGACTTCCCCTTTTACACCAACATCCAACATGGATCTCGAGTCTAGTCGGGTTATGCCACTTTTCCTCCGCCTCCCCTTCGCTCTCGAAGACGACGCCATACCTGCTGTCGAGCTCATCCCAGGTCGTCTGCCGGGCATGACGACGCTTGCCGCAGAACAGATCCACCCTCACCACCGAGACCGACCTCATGAATTGCGGGCCATTTGACAACATATCATGTGAATGGCGCAAGTTTCTCTTCATAACATATTTATCAAAGCTTCCGTTTCAGTATTCCTTCCGAGAGCGTACATACATCATCATAATGTCTACATACACTAGATCTTTATTGCCATATGTTTATCAACGATATATATGGGATTAATGGATATGGCGGATTTGAGAGGTAAGGGGTGAATTCCTTCAAATGCAGCTGGATATTCACTGCCCTCGTTGTGTTCTTCACATCGATTGCTGTGTGCAAGATCGCACTCAGCCTCCGACCAGATGAATCGGGCTCATGAGTTCGATGTATGCATCAGTATCAGCGATTTCTCTCTTCATCACTAATTATGTTTTCAGCATACCTTTTCTGTTGCGTACTCCCGACAAGATGGATTACGAAATGATCGCCTACCGACTCTCGCGGCTAACGAGGGAGTTGTTTTAGGTCCTCCACTCCGATTGACATGCTATAGGCGTCAATCGACAGATCGTGATCAGGGGACCAAGTTTATTCATGATCGCAACTGCCCTCGTGCACGTTAAAGTACAGTAATCTTGCCTTAAAGTTTTGGTGTTTTTCTACACAAAATCGCATTCACCCGATTTCGCAGCATGCATTCAGTTCCCGGCGCCTCAAAAATGTGGCCTTGTAGTGTAGTGGGTAGCTTGTCAGATTACCAAGCGTAGGGTCGAGGGTTCGATTCCTCTCCTCTTTCTTTTACTGTTTCTGGACTTTATTGAATTCTGCTTTTTTCGGGAGTCAATTTTGTTTCGAAACTCACCGAGTAATTGATTTTTGACGTTTTCATTGATATATGCAACAAATTTCATCGAAATCTCTCGTGTCATGGAAATCTCTGTCTAGCCTCTAGATTCTTCTCGACTCGAGACGAGTCGAGAAGAATCTGGTCTGCGTGATGTGAACAGTTTGAATACGATGAAACAATCCAAATAGATGATGTGCGAGGAGAACGATAAGGAGCTGACCGGCATAGATGACAGGGACGGGGATGCGACCTGGGATCTGACTCTTGACGGGAAGATCGAGCACAACATCTCCTCGGAGAGGTTGACACGAAAAGGCCCAAGAGGCGACTACATGTTCCGGTACACGCGTCCTCGGCAGTTCAAGAGTTTGGTGGTCACGGCTGGGAACAGTCACATGATGATCAAGTGACACATGAAAGGAATGGGAATGTTTTGAAGGTTGTGTGCATGACAGGGTTTTGCAAAAAGGAAGATTTTCTCTTTTTTGACTCTTGAACTTTGCACACTTTTCGGTGCACGTCCCATGGATCCCAGGTCGCATCCCCGTGCCTGTCCTCTATGCCGGTCAGCTCCTCATCGCATCATCTCTCCCGATTGTTTCATCGTAAGCAGCAACTTCCAACTGTCCACTTCAAACAGACCAGATACCTCTCGACTCGTCTCGAGTCATATCATAGAGGCTAGACAGAGATTTCCATGACACGAGAGATTTCGATGAAATTTGTTGCATATATCAATGAAAACGTCAAAAATCAATTACTCGGTGAGTTTCGAAACAAAATTGACTCCCGAAAAAAGCAGAATTCAATAAAGTCCAGAAATAGTAAAAGAAAGAGGAGAGGAATCGAACCCTCGACCCTACGCTTGGTAATCTGACAAGCTACCCACTACACTACAAGGCCACATTTTTGAGGCGCCGGGAACTGAATGCATGCTGCGAAATCGGGTGAATGCGATTTTGTGTAGAAAAACACCAAAACTTTAAGGCAAGATTACTGTACTTTAACGTGCACGAGGGCAGTTGCGATCATGAATAAACTTGGTCCCCTGATCACGATCTGTCGATTGACGCCTATAGCATGTCAATCGGAGTGGAGGACCTAAAACAACTCCCTCGTAAGGTCGGCTAAGGTGCGTGTACTGTGACGTATGCTACGCACACGGGAACTTAGCATGTACTCAACAACACTCTATCGTGCTATCATGCCGCTCCAGCGCTCGCTGATGTACATTTCTTTCACACTCGCATCCCTAATGGGTTGTCATATGTCATATGTTATTCCAGGCCCGAATCGCCTGCCGGACATCTTCCCCGCGCAGTCTCCTGTCGTGCTCCTATGATGATAATGACACCTCTCTGTCGTATTACGTGTCGTGCTGCGTGTATGTCGGGCGGGGGCAGATGCCACGTTCAATTCATCTACCCCTCACCTTGACTAGGTGGCGGTATGAGTTACTCCGCCCACATCACTAGGATCCATCGAGGGCGCTTCTTCGTGAAACAGGTACATGCGGATCGTCTTTCCAAGCATCGAAAACTAATTTATTTTGCTAGCTGAAGTGAACCCTGAAACTAAACATAATGTTTTATGTCTCTCAAATCTTCTGTTCTAGCATTCATCCCGAGAGCGTGTATACATTGATCATCATGTCTACATATACTAGATCGTTATTTCAAGATATATTGGCCGATTCGAGAGGTGAGTCGTTCTTTCCATGATATTATACTTATATTCAATCATATCTACATTATTTACAAATACTTATGCTAGACGTATTGTGGAGAAGAAATTCTATTACGGTGTGTAGACAAGGCACAAGGTCGCCTGTCTTTGAGAAACGTAAGGACGCTCCATCGTCACTTTCCAACCACTGGAAGCCGATATGAACATTATTTGTAACATTATTTGTAATCGTAAACATTATTTATAATTGCATGTGGGCTTCTGCCCCTTGTCTCTACTCTTGACCGGCTGGCGGAGCTATCTCAGCTCCCAACTGATTACGAGCCCAAATGAACGATGACGGACTCATCCGCATGTGTGTATAGGACTGCGGGGGTGAGTAATCGTGTGTAAATGTCACTACCCTCTCTTTATCGTCTTCTCTTATCTGTATGTTTTTATTCACTCTCTCACTTTCTCTATATATTATATCTCTCTCACAAGTAAGTGGTCTATTTGTTCAATTCATTCATTCATATTACTATGCTACAGCGTCCAGAGTGTGTTCTTCTGTTTTGTCAAGGAAACCGTTCCCACTTCTATCCAGAACACCTGGAACACAACGTCTCTCCCGCGGCGACTACTACGCCAGTCTCGAATACCACGTGCCCTCCATGCTCCCGACGAGTGCCCGAGTGTCCAGCCAAAAATGGTACTGTGTGTGTCTTAATTGCCGGAGTATGGTTATTATTTTGTACGTTAGCTATCACGTTGTCGTAATCCAAGAATCCCATCTTGTTCTCGACTAAGGGTCCCGGCAGACTTTTCGTAAAACGTAATCGTAAATCGTAATCGCAAAATCGTAATGTATTAAGATGCAATATCGATTTTTCAAAATCGTATACGAATCGTAAATCGTACCATTCTACGATTTGGAATCGTACGACGCGTCAGACTTTTCGCTGTCCGAATCGTACCGGAATCGTATACGAATCGTAGAATTCTGCCGATCTCTCAGATTCGTAAATCGCATTTACGATTTTGTGAACTTTGTTTGATATAACGTTTATTTTGTTTGTTGTTTAGATTAGTTAGTTAGTAAAATACATTATAAAGTGGATTGAGATATTATAAAACATAATTTCATACTATTTGGTAGCGAGGTGTTATGCGATGCGGTATCGTACGATTCTGTCCCGGAATCGTACGATTTCTGTCTACTCGGTGCGCAACATACAAAACATAAGTAAATAGTGTTGTTTTTATTATTGACAGATCTATCTAATTCAAACAAACAAGTTTTCATTAATAAAAACACAAAACAATAGATTGTTCATCAGATTTTTGACGAAGCTGTTTGTTTTCAGAATCGTATACGATTAGCATCAGAATCGTACGATTCGGTACCGATTACGATTCGTGACGTGTGGGGAATTACGATTACGATTTACGATTACGGTTTGCGAAAAGTCTGCCGGGTCCCTAAGAGGACCCCGGATTCAGCCAGCTAAACAAAAGTTAGGACAGATTACAGATATGCTGTGCACACGCAAAACTATTAGAACGAACTCAACAACACAGTGTACAGGCAGATACTCAATGGCATCACATCTCACCCCTCTTCCGATATCACCATCTCAGAGACGTGCCCTAATGTGTTATCATTCCAGACCCAATCGCCTGTCGGCGATATCCCGGCGACCATCAGCCCACCCTCAACACATCACCTCAGTCGTCAAAGTCGTCAATTCTCCTACTGCTTATTGGAACTAGCCACTCTTCTCATAGATAAACGTGCCTTATTGATGTACATGCGTTGTGTGTATGTGTGTTTCCGGAGAAGGTAAATGTCAAACTTACTCGGATACTCTAAAATCGGCCAGTATGGCAAGACTGCGGAAGGAGAGCAGCGAGAGGACGGCTCATGGGACGTGGGAGAGAGACAGAGTCGGGAGACCATTCACGGCGTTTTTTTGTTTGTTTGAATTTCGAAAACAGAGAATGAATCTGAGAAGCGGGCGGACACACGCGCCACATCTATTTTGATCAACCGTCTCTCATACATCGATTTGACTACAGTATTTATTGTGCATGTACAGTGGGCGATTTAGAGGCAGGCAGAAAGAGGTGGGTGAGTCCTGTTCTGCATGCTGCGTCACCCAGCCACCGTCGACACAACATACCGTCTTAGAGCAAAACAAAAGCCCCGCGCCACACTCTCAAACTCCTTCGCTCACTGATCGCCCTTCCCCTTTTGGCATGAGGTACATGTGTATTTACTGAATGTGTGTTGTGTGAGACCAAGGTGGCGCAAGTCTCTCCTCATAGCATATTTATCAATTCTTCTGTTTCAGTATTCCTTCCGATAGCGTGCATACATCATCATTGTGTCTACATACACTAGACAATTGCTTCAACGATATGTTGGACGAGAGGATTTGAGGGGTAAGTCGTTTTGGCCATAATACCCGTTTTATTGCATAAATCGTAACGATACCCATCTGCATATATGGAACACAAGATGTAGCTTTCCTGTACATCAATTTTCGGCATACAAGACACGCAAAGGAATATATATATATATATATATATATATATATATATATATATATATATATATATATATATATATATATATATATATATATATACTGCGAATCGCTAGCCAGACGGCAGCATTGTACAATCTGTATTGTAGAAATAATGACCAACTCACGCTTCCTTCATGTACTTTTCAGTCTTTACTGGGGGCTCCTCGCACTCAAAATTGTCCGTTTCATTGTATGTTGCTGGTAGACCTAAACCATACAATTCCAGAATTGACGCGTCGGACTCTCCACGCCGGACACTATCTCTCGCCGCCGTCGGCGCATACATCAAAAGACTGGCCGAGTAGGTATCCCCTATAAGTATGCCCTCATCCACTCGACTCATCCCGACGCCGACTCGACTCACCCGTCCCCTCCACAGTTGAGATACGCGGTCCATGCAGGTTATCCCACAGAACGCTAGCCCGGGTTCTGTACCAAAGAAACCACAATCCTTTATGTATCAAGTGTCCAGATAAACGGATTAACCTTTATCATTTACGTTTCTCTTTCGTGTAAAACTCTTCGGTTAATATTCGGTGGTACAGTGGTTCGTATCCGTTGTTGCGCATAAATATGCCCCGTGGAAACCGCGCAGTCTCTCACCCTGCCAACTGAGACGGTGTGCACGCTCCCTCTCCCACGGCACTGCGCGCTTCTCTCGGTTCTGTCGTGTCGTTCATCCTACAAATGAGAGTACACAACCAGACAATCGTAGGCTCCGCTTTCCACCATTATGTCTGTAGCGATCAGCTCACAACACTCACTCTATACTTTCAATGGCAGATGTGTTGACATTCCAGACGGCAATTCGCTCGTCCGCGGTTCACCGAGTGCACCACTGTATCTGCCGTCCATCATCTCACAACATCTCGTGTTGTGAGATGGTGGACGGTCCTAGCAAAACAAAAGCTCCGCGCCACACTTCATCCAGGCCACTCAAACTCCTTTATTGATCGTCTTTCCCTTTTCACATTAAAACAGGTGTATTTTCTGAACACGTGTTGTTTATATCAGGTGATTGGCGCAAGTTACTCCTCATATTTATAACAGTTTCTCATCCGTTGTGTTTCAGTATTCTTTCGAGAGCGTGCATACATCATCATTATTTCACATATACTGATAATTTATTTCCATATTTCAACGATATATATTGGACCAGTGGAGAAGGTAAATTTGAGAGGTAAGTCGCGTGACAGGGTCGACCACGACAGGCCATCGAAATCGTCAACTTTTTCGCTCGCCATCTGGACTGCAGCGCTCGCCTTTTTCTTTTCCATGAGTGGGAGAATCATCGATTTGTGAGCTTTGTAGAATTCAGATTCTATTATGCGACTGGAAATAAGCGACTAGTTTCATCATTTGAATTTGTTTCGTGTCTCCTCAGAATCCTTCTGGGTGAGTCATGTGTCCGATGTTTTGGAGACTCCCTCGTCTCCATGTTTTTTTTTACTGAGTATTAAATAGTCGCCCGAATACGAATAAATATCTATCTACTGAACACATCTTAGGGTCTCCGGACAGTGGTGCGCACATACGTTGGTGCGCACATCCGTTATGACATATGGCATGTACATGTTGTAGAAACTCATGAGTGTAAAAATCGATACGATGAATAGTTTCTATTATCGTCTCTTGTGCTAAAGGGGGTAGGCGGGCTTAAAGAAAATGCATAAAGACACTGTGACTACGAAGGAGCTGTATACATACATACATGCAAAGTTGTAATTGTCTCACATTGTCAGAATCACTGTGAATCAAAAGCAAGACACACCCGATTCCGGTTGATAATTTGCCCATCCAATCACAATTCATAAATATTTATTTCTCGAAACCACAACAAAAATAAATTAAAACTGTAGTAACTCTCTCTGCCTGCTCTTTCGAACAATTATGCACTTTTCTGGGGGACCCATAAACAATATTCTCTCTATAAAATGATCATATGCATGCAAAACCAAGGGGAAACGTATCGCTCAAAATGCAAAAGTGAAACGTAACACAGGATGAAAAGGCGCTCAGAAAGGGCAAGTGTCATGCTGAAACGAAAGAAAGACCGGACTAACCTAGCAGGGTCGCCTAGATAGAAAACTCTCACAGTCACATGACTCACACGATTGCAAAATGGTAAAGTAGACAACACAATTGAAACAGAATACCAGACAACTAGACTGCTCGAATGGGAGAGGGGGGCGGAGCAGTGTGTCTCTCGCCTCTAGACTAGGTACTGTATGCGCGCGTCCCAGCCTCGGCTGATGTGACTCTTGGGATCGGGGTGGAACGTACTCCACACTACTGCCGAACAGTCGGCGGCACACGTAGAGTGCACCTGCAACACATACCCTGTATTTCTTTCTTTCTTCCCTCTCTATGTCTTTCTAAAATATATTTCGAATATAACAATTTTGATTGAAAACGTGCTAACCTTGTAGTATTTTGCAGCCAGCTCTTGCATCTCATCGAATCTGCAAATAGAGATGTTCATATCTCTTTCTTCTCTCCCCCCCCCCT
Organism: Rhabditoides inermis; assembly: GCA_963966185.1. Taxonomy (NCBI): domain Eukaryota; kingdom Metazoa; phylum Nematoda; class Chromadorea; order Rhabditida; family Rhabditidae; genus Rhabditoides; species Rhabditoides inermis. Next base: position 37,589 of record CAWZYM010000448.1, on the reverse strand, counting down.
TGTCTCTCAACCCACCGCTCTACATCGAATATGGGCAGATGGACGGTAGCCATGACGTCGTCTCCCTTCTCCGGAATCACATCCACACTCCACTCACCGTGAGATTGAGACTGCAAAGGAGGACAATTGAACAATGTCAGGAAATGATGGTGTGGTAATCCAAACGGTAACTGATCAACAAAAAAGTTAATGAAGGTATATAACAAGTGAAACTCTTTTACCTCAGTGAGATTGAGGGTGGATAGTTCGAGGGCTGCGAACTGACTGCCCCACATGGAGTCATAGGGCTTGAGAGACTGGCGGGCGACGATCGAGCCAGTGGGGTCGCGCCACCACAGACGGATCTGCAAAGATACAATTGGCACTCTTACCCGCCTGTAACAATAACATATTACACTAGGCACCCACCGACGGACTGGTCTTCCCATTCTTGATCTCAGTACCCGGAAGGGCGCGCCATTCCAGAAGAGTGAGAGGAGAAGAGGACTGGAGAGGAAAATAAACACTCCACTTCACACACCATCCCACCTTATCAAGGTATCCGGGATAGTTGCGGAACAACTCCTCCTTGTGGTCGATGTTCTCCCCCGCCCGGACTCCAGCCAGCTGGAAGCCAGACGTCTCACGCCACTGAAAAGATGATCGACGATTATAGGAGAGGGGGAGGGGGATGGGTGACGTGACGTGACATGACGTGCCTTGCTCTCCCTCATCTCCACCCTCTGTCTCCTTTCCACCAGCAGTTCCGCGTGGTGCAGCGATCCATCCAGAACCATCTAAAGAATAAACTATTGAAAAAAAAGTAGAAGAACGTAGAGTCACGTATTCTCTATAAAATAATATATTTTACTGCACCCTCGACTATTGATAATAAAAAAAATCACCTCGACTGTCCACACAGTCCTCAGCTGGCCGCGAGTCGCCGAACCCTGCAAGGAAGAGGAGTTACCCAAAAAGATATTGTCCAATAGGAAAATAACATGGATATCTTTCCTGATCCCCAAAAATGTACGAGAGGAATCAGAGAAGAGAATGTACACGGCAACTTACCTTGTACACTTCGACTGCGATCAACTGGACAAACTCTCCCTTCTCTCTACTGCTCCAATCAGACTGCTCCACTAGAACACGGGCCAGAGCAGAGAGGTGATGGGCTGCAAAAGGGAAGGCTCTCTCTATCCTCCTCTCCCCTCCCACCCACCTTCTCCATCCACATCTGCCCTCCAATAGTTGACGTGTATTCCATCCTCCTCCTCCCCTCGACCAGAGATCAGATGAGGGCTGCAACAAAACATTATTTAGGGTTTAAGAAAGTCTTAAAAATTGCATCCTCATTCTCATTCAAGACGCTTAATATAAAATAAATCTATTTTCGCCAGCTGTTCCCACCGATCTCGCATTGCTTGTTTCTCCGCGGCAGCCACAGGGGCTATGTCGATGAGGGATTCAAACTTGCGGGCGATGTACACAGCACGATCCTTCGCCTTCTGAAAGACACGCAATGACTCAATGTGTATTCAATGAATAACTATAAAAAGTAAGATATGCTTACCTGCAGTTCAAACTTGCTGGCTGTCTCGTTGGTGAAGACGAGAGGAGAGCAGCCGCACCAGTCAACAACCTATAAAGCCGATACTCCTCACCATATTATAATCGACGATACAATACAATACTCCTCTCGCTATCCTCTACCGTACCTTCTTGAGTGCTGCGCATCTGCATCCCTGTTTGCGATTCCAGTTCGTCAGTCGCAGGTTTCCGCCCACTATACGCTCACAGTACTCAGAGTTGATGGCGAGCTGCAAAGCAAACTTCGAGAGAGAGAGAGAGAGAGAGAGAGAGGGGGGGGGGGGGAGAGAGTGAGAGAGAGAGAGGGAGAGGGAGAGAGAGGGGGGGAGGGGAGAGAGAAGAAAGAGAGTTGTGGCGTACCGTATGGAAAAAGCTCTCGACAGGGAGAATGATGCTAGCGTATAGCTGTCGGAGACGCAGGGGAAGTTCGTGGTCCGACACCTGCACGATACAAAGATAAGATACAAAGAAAATGAATCGTAAGTCCTCTCTAAATATAAAGTCCTCTCCAATGTTATATACTGCGTTGATTCATACAGTTTGGCAACATTTGTGTTCACTGTTCAATTAAACGTTGAAAATGAAAGTAAAAAAACTATTAAAACAAACTATCACTCACAGAGAACTCTGCGAACTGCCTATCGAGCACAATCCAGTCCGAGCCTCCATCAATGCGAAGATTGCGAGGGAACTCGCCTCTGAACACACAAAGCACTGATACAAATCATGAACAATTAATAACTGCATGTCCCAATATAATCACACTTAAATAAAACTAACCGCTTTCCGATCCTCCACATGTGATTGTCGCACTCGAGAAAGACCCAGTCGAATCCCTGAAAGAGCCAATCTATATTTCTCCTCGCTCTCATTCCATCTCCATCTCCTCCCTCCCTCCCACCTGTTTTTGCAAGAACCTTCCAGTGTTGTATCCATGCGACGACAGATACGAACGGCCCTTGTTGCTGAAGTTTTTTTCTTTCTTAAATTTCCATTATGCATAAACCATAAATCTCAACCATGTCTATCAGTTTAATACCGTGTATGTAACAACAACTTGTATTCATCTTACTATCAAACACTGCCTTCAATGTGATTTTGAATTGTGATACAATTTTTGTAAAAGCTACGACTTTCACAAACACAATTAATTACCCTACCCCTACCTACCGAATACTCCCTCTACCATCTACCGTACCTGTCCCTGTGTACCGTACCTCGCGAGCTGCACCTCCAGCTCCCTGAGTGTGAGGATGGGGAAGTCGCTCTCGCTCATGTTGATGAGCGTCTCCCAGCCAGAGAAGCCCGGTAGGGTCAGAGAGCGGCGGATCGCGCCTGCGCAGGGGGGGGCTCTCCTCTCTCTCTCTCTCTCTCTCTCTCCCCCTCCCTCTCTCTCTCTCTCTCTCGCTCTCTCTCTCCTCTCTCTCTCTCTCTCTCGCTCTCTCTCTCTCTCTTTCTCGCTCTCTCTCTCTCCTCTCTCTCTCTCGCTCTCTCGCTCGCTTCTCTCTCCCTCACTCCCTCCCTCACCTTGCACCATCTCTAGCAAACTAGCTCCTCCCCAGATGGTCGCGTGGCCATCCGGTGACACATACATGTTCGGAAGAAGAGCCGCGATCGAACGCATCTCTCAAATCGAACTGGTAATAACATGAATACACGAGAGGGAGAGAGAAAGAGAGAGAGAGAGAGTCCCACCCTTGAGCATGAATGTCTGTCTTTGATCCACATGCACATAGTAGTAATGTCGTGGAGAATAGATGGCTTTCAGCATGCGCCGTACCTACAATCAAAATATTATAAATTCCTTATTGTATATGCTCGATTTAAATAACATATAGATAGCTACTTTTTTTCCTTTTGTACCGGTAAACTAGGATATAGAGTGGTTAGAAGTGTGATCTTAATTTTTCAACGCTCAAATTAATTGTTCAAAGTGATAATAAAAAAGAGAAACGCGCCTGTACAACAGTGTATATTTGTGATATATGTGATCACACCTAAAAACCAAATACAACTTTTTCACGTGCTGTACATATTGCGTATATCAAAAAGAATCACCAATATGAGAAACAAAGGACAAACCACACCAGCGAATATCAAACAATCAATCAATGAATAACTTGCCTGTCTGATATTGCGACCATTAAGTTGGAGTAGGAACATGATTCGGATGGACGGCTCCTCATCAATCTTACCCGCCTGTAAATCAGCTCTCCTTCCTTCTTTCTCCCTCTCCCTCTCCCCTTCACGCACCACCTCTCCTCCCTCCTCCTTTTTCTCCATCGGCAGCTCAATGTACTTGCTCTTCGGAGGCTGCGAGTGCACTAAAATATAAGGAAAGATACGGTATTCTCGCGAAAAAATCATACCTACGTAACTAACGTAACGTAGCGTGTTACAATACCTGTATTTAAATACGCGTGTGGTTCAACACAGTAACGGTAGCTCCATCTACCGTAACCCAGTCACTCACATCTCAGCCCCGTGCGGAACACGTCGATGGCGTTGAACCCGCCGCAGAAAGTCGAGTTGTCGCCCGGACAGGGGTACTCCTGGCAGCGAGTCTGCAATACTCGTGTACTCGTCCACACTCCACATTCTACGTTTATTTAGTGGCCCAAGACTCATACTTTCTTAACGTCCTCAGAGTACTAGTTGTACAAGCGATGATATAATCGAAATTAAAAATACGATATACAAATGTCACCTGTTCCAGTCTGGTCGCATTCTCTCGGACAGCGTGTGAGCAGAAACACTCCACACCAAATTCCACTCCTGAAAACAGCACGGAACAATAAGTCATTCTCGATTGATGTTATGGACCAACGAATGAGACAAAATGCGATTCATCGTGCTTTCAATAGCGTTTTCATGTTATCCCTCGTTTTATCCACACTCAATGTCCGCGCGCCTAAAAATAAACACTCCCTCATTCGCAAATTGCTATTGTTTCTACCCATGCAACTGCAGCAACATTATATGTGTGTGTCACCCTACTCCCTCTCTCATACTCTCTCTCTCTCCCCCCTCTCTCCCTCTCTGTCTATCCGGGACAGACGTATCGTCAACGTAAACACGCATCATCCACCGTGTCATCGATACCGTGACTCTCTTCCACTCTGATCATAAAAAGCACAGCGAGCGACCGACACACACACGTCACAAACACACACAGGCAATGGGTGGTCCTGGAATGGACTCTGCTATAGCAACCACAAGCGTCCTTGGAAAGAAAGAAAAACCAATTTAGTAGTGGTTACATTAGTTTTATGAACATCCCCAATCAAGACTACATCTCCCCCCCCCCCCGTTCCCTCTCCACATTATTAGTCACTCTCTCTCTCTCCTCTTCCCTTTCGTTCTGTTCGCGCACTCTTGTCAACTTTGATCCCAGCATAAACATTTCAACTCCCTCAATCCCCGGCCGACTGAATAATGTGCACTTGCAATCCCTCCTCCTCCTCATTATAAACAGATCATTTCCGGGCGCTCGTCCGCGCGATTCGATCGATTTCAAATCCCCATAACCAAAAACCGTATAATCCTTCCCACAGCTGCGGACAAATCGTAAAATGAGTAGCGACAACAGCATAAAACAATAAAAATACAAAAATTCGCGAAAGACTGACCATAGTAGAGAAAACCGGCGCGGAAACAGTGGGCAGCACACTTCTCGCCAGAATTGTCCTTCTGAAAAGAAACAAGTACAATCAAATAATTGTTTGTCACAAGTCACTCCTCCCCCTCAATATGAATAAGTACTAATTAATCGATAACTCTCTCCCTACCTCAAACTTGTAGTCGAATCCGTCCAGGAGGCGTTGTTTCACTAGGTCCACGAAGCATCCCACATGTCTGCCTGCCAGCGCGTCGTCTGACAATCACATCACTCATTTATTTATTTATTTATTAGTATCTGATATCGCTGCTGGACATAACTGATTATAGTATATTGTAGTTTCTTAAACGTTGTTTCTAGTATCTTTATTACATTTTGATCCTATCACAGCACACCATCACAGGTTGAAACGTACATATTCCGAAACAACATTAATTTTTTGTCATTTGAAATACACTCATTTCATGCACTCGTATCCATGCCCCTCCCTTGCTGTGAAACGTCACCGGTCACACTCTGCACCGTTCCACAGATACATTCAAAAACAACGTCAGCGATTGCCTCCCCTCCTCTGACATATCATAACACGTGTCCAGCCAATGTATAATTACACTTACACGTGCAAAACCTGTGCACCCCTCTCGCACCGATTCCCACTCGCACGCCCTGATAGCATCGCGTTAGCTAGTCGCTGGTCCGGATGACAGGGGGGGGGGGGTGAGAGGGTGAAAGTGAGAGTTGCAACATGGCGCGCGCGCGTCCAAGCAGCAAGCAGGTATTGTCAAGTGGCGGCGGTACGCCTATTGCCTTCTATTGGAATGCACACTCAATGGACAGCCATCCAGGCAAGGCCACTCCAACGAAAAAAGTGACAAAAAGAGCGTCTCGCTCGAATGTGTGATGATAGGGGATTGGGATATGAAACCCCTGCCCGAACCGCGAAACAATCACAAAACGCCGCGCCCCATTCACCCTTCTTCAGCCGAATCGTGAGCGCGCCGAAAACATCCATAACAAACAGCTCACGATATGGAAACCCAAAAGTACACAATGTACAGTAGCATACCGTAATTCTCGCAGGCCGACTTGCTGGGGAAGGGAGGGTGGAAGTCGCCGTTCTGCAGACGACACGCCGCGTCCGTCACCTACAAGGATTACGGTAACGGGATTACGGCAAGAACAACAGTAACACTACAGTAACTGTGAAATACAGTAACAACAAAACTAGAGTACTAGTAGTACCTTGGCGCGACACTGATCGGTCTTGATGCGTGCGAGGGCCGATATAGCGAGGCTGTCCTTGATCACACACTGCGAAGAGGAGGAGAACGAGGTGGCAGAGGCATGCTACAACGAATACGTAATATAATCGATAAAGCAATTAAACGAACTGTGAAAGTTCTGTCATAATGTAGTGAACTCTAAGACTGACTGGGTCCACACTCCCGTTTAAACAATGTGTTATGATTGCGTGAATCGATGAGAGCGACTCGAATACATGCCGCACATATTCGACTTATTCCAGTATAGCGATGTTGGCGCTGATCAAAACACAAACAACAAGTGAACACTCGCCTCGTGTATGGCGGACCGCGCGACTAGCGGCTCCTTGATCACTGTCACCGGGTTCTGTCAATGATAAATATAAACAAAAAACAATATACACAACAAAATAAACCCACGTTCTGCTGTACAAAGTAGTATATGGCGGCGAGATTGAGAAAGAAGAAGGCTAGCGATCCAGCAACAAGGAAGAGAGTACTGTAATAGAGGGAGTGAATTGGAGGTATACGGTTAACGACTGCAACAACACCCAGAACAACAACACCACTCTAGTGATATCCGTTATGTGCAACAGGAATGTGAACCATAGAACAAGAGATGTTCTGATAGGATAACGATACATGAAATAAAGATGGGTTAGTTGAACAAGTAACACGCACCGTCCGAGAGGTCCCTTGCCGAGCAGGCCGGGAATAGCCACCATCCCACGAGCAGCCACCGGACCTGAACAACAAGGTGAACAACAACAACAACGGGATGACGTGATGAGGCTTACCTGGCCGATCGTTGCGCATTGATTGGCGCGGCACTTGGTGGGGTGCGGGTAGAACTCGTTCTGCCACCTTCTCTCTCTCTCTCTTCTCTCGGCAGCAGGGGGCGGGGCCGGGCGGACACGCGCGGCGTCGATCTGCCACTGCACAACGAGGAATTATATAAATATACGGTACTCATTGCGGATTGCAAATGAATCAGCGAGAACAAAGCGAGGCGAGACGATGAAATGGAGGAAGACGGACGGTTGTATATCAACGCGCGCGGACAAAAGGAAGGGCGCGAGGGGAGGAATGGGAAGAGAGAAAGAAAGGGATGTAGAAAAAGATTTTTTAAAAGAACAAGAAGCAGACTCATGAATTCTAGGGATTTTCACTGGCATGATCATAGTCCAACGTGGTTCAAATCACTGGCGCCTAAAAATCCAAATCGTGACTCCACCCCAGAGTGCCAAAGTGGTGTTTTCATGTGTTTCTTTTTCAGAAATCGATTTGTATTGTTTATAGAATCAATCTATAACTGTGATAAGACATTTATAACTTAAAATATCTGAATTTTATGCAAGTTGAAATTTTCATGAAATTTCAAACTTTCATGAAATTGGAATTGAACTTATCAATTATCTTCCAAATATCATTTGAGAATGTTTGGAAATCATTTGAATCAAAAATATTGACCTAGAAAGTTGTAGTGAGCAAAAGTGTGGAGTCACGATTTGGATTAATAGACGGAAATGTTCAAATCTAGTGTTCGTGTACTTCTCACCTACTTTGAAGTAGAAACATTATGTTATGTTCATGAAACAGAAGATAGTATTTATATAAGTAACCACAGTCAATTTTATATTTACAAAAAAAACTCATTATAAAAAAACACCCATACAATTAATTGTATTCAAAACAAGAAAAAACGCGCGAAAATGTGGAGTGACAATTACATAACATGGCAAAGTGTTGCACAACTTCACTGCACTACTATTTTTAGGACCGCCTAGAATCACTGAAAGAGAGAGGAGAGGGGATGTGTTTTTTTCTCTTTTCTTCTCTCTCTCTCTCTCCCCTTCTATCTTTTCTTCTTCTTCTTTTCTCTCCCTCTCTCTATTGTCTTCTTCTTTTTCTGTCTCTCCCCCCCCCTCTCTCTCCCTTTCTCTCTCTCCCTTTCTCTCTCTCCCTTTCTCTCTCTCTCTCTCTCTCTCTCTCTCCCTTTCTCTCTCTCCCTTTCCCCCCCCCTCTCTCTCTCTCTCTCTGGTCAAGTAAACCTTGTAACATGTAAAAACCGCATACGATCGATCATTTCGGCTACATTTATCTCCGTTTTGCATATGTTGTAATGACATCGATACAACCAGGGTTCAACTATAACTGGCAATAAAACTTTATCCAAAACAGTGCATACAAATCATACGGTCAAACGAAAGATTCGAAGTGATATAAGTCAATAAATTATGAATCCACCGGTTTCGTCGATTAGCACTGCTCTTCTCAATGCGAATTGATGCAATTAGACGAACGGACAATGTCCTTCAGAGCTGCCAGCACCTGAAACGGATACGATACCAACCCTCGTGTGCTTTGATCGCTCACCTGAGTGGCGTTTCCTCCCAATCAGGCCATCTCCGATACGATATGCTCGTGAAGAGCGGAGAGGTGAGCCAGCGTGGCGCTGCAATCCACCCTTCACTACCTAGCACGTCACCACCAACCGTCTCTCTCACACTCACTTGTGGTTGGAGTCCCCTGGTCGCTCCGAGAACAACTGCATGAGATGCACAAGCAGCGGAAACAGGCCGCCAGTCTCTGAAATGAACACGTCACACAAGCCCTGCCCCCGCTGACCCCGCCCACTCACTCTGCACCCCCATCTCCTCGTACTCGTCTTCCGCCCAACACTTGACCTTGTCTGGTGCGACGAAGTATACATAGTTGTCCAAGTTGATGGTCCTGGGTTTCCCATAGATGGAGGGAGTGACAAGGAGACCGCGTCAACGAAGAGTCAACTCCACGACCTCTGAAAACATACCACTCATCGCGACAACCACAACATCAATATATAAAGACAAAATCAATGTATGAAGGATAAATGATAATTTAAAAAAAACCTTGTATGCGTTGACGTGCGCCGATCAACGCAACAGGAACAGGTGCAGCCATGTGAACCTCCTCTCCCTCCCTCTCCGCCGGCAGACGAACTCGACAAAACAGGTGGTCTGCAAGGAATTTATTAAATCTAATAATTTAACATAGAAGGCTGAGTCGAAGTGCTAAAACGTAAATAAAACCCACTCACATGCACACGCAATCGTCTCCTGATCTGCCTCCAGAGCGATCCATCGCCGGTCGAATGGTCGAATGCAACGAGTAGAACCACCGGAAAACACAAGGTTTTCCGGCGGTTCCAAATAATAAAAACTCAATGAGTTTCTACTATTTGAAACCACTAGACGTCGGCCTACAGACGGTTGCCCGAATGCTAGCGTACAGACCATCCACCACTAACCCATAGTCGTCAGCCTACAGACAGTTGCCCGAATGCTAGCGTACAGACCATCCACCACTAACCCATAGTCGTCAGCCTACAGACAGTTGCCCGAATGCTAGCGTACAGACCATCCACCACTAACCCATAGTCGTCAGCCTACAGACGGTTGCCCGAATGCTAGCGTACAGACCATCCACCACTAACCCATAGTCGTCAGCCTACAGACAGTTGCCCGAATGCTAGCGTACAGACCTATCTTCTAAAGATTCCATGTTCCAGGGCGACACGGGGGGTCGACAATGGCTGGGTTGAAGCCTGGAAAACACACCATAGAATCGGTTTGTAATGGTGAAGCATTCAACTGCATCGGTTGGACGACGAAAAATTTATCTCACGATCACATTCCAACTCACCATAGATAAACCATGTTGGAGATGTCGATCAAAAAGCAGTCCAACGATTCTGTACCCTGAAAAAAGTTCCTCGTTTGGACAAGCAATGCACAATGTTCACAGCTCAACATCTATTTACATCCATATTGGTTCGATGGTATGGTCTGAAAGACGAATTCTCTATGGATGGGTGCATTAAAAAGTGCATTAAAAACAACACCGAGACTGGGGGCACAACACAAACCACAGTATAAGGTATTAAGCAATAGGAAAGAGAAACTACTCACGTGGAGGCTGTAGAGGGAGTAGACACATATCCCTCCTGTCGACGATGGTTGGTTGGAGGGCGCGGGCGGAAGACGCGCCACCATACTCACTCGCCCCGACAACTGCAACGCAAACACATAGTCAACACTCATCGAACGAACAACCGATGTTGTTCATATCACACAACAAGGTACACATTTCTTCCAGATGACCGATGGAAGGTTAATAGATAAAATAGATTGACGGAACGAGGCAGTGGTCAAGTGGCGAGAGCGTTCGCTTACCATTCCAGAGGCGGTACGATAGTTGAATGATGAGTCGAGTGGGGCAGTGCCTCTGCGCGTACGAACCACTCAGCCATCGCTCATCGCCACACAGAGCGTCTGAAAAACACGCATGCAACACGCCCATTGGAACGAACGAGACAGATCAGTGTATATATCATTTTCATGCGTCATAGATATTGTCTGCGTACCATCCATCCTCGAAATTGGGAAACTGTGAACGACGGTTTGAGGATTACTCGTTTGTCATGTTCTGTGTGGGTTAAATTCCTGCTCACACTATTAGTTTGGCCAACACTACCAAATACCTGTCGCCATACTCTTCTCCCACGGTGCCGTTGCCTGCACGCCGGCAGGTCGTTCCTCCCAAACACGGAAGCTGCAACACTTTCGCATATTACGTGAAATGAATCTCAATTAGATCAACAACAAATGTGATGATTGTCGATGAAACAGTGAAATGAGGAGAACAAGTTGGGAGATGGGGGACGAGGGACAACATCAACATGATAAGAAGATCCCATGAGAGCAAAATCGTGATCAAATTCATGAAATTAAAACAACAGAATATGCACAGATATGCGCGGCAAAGCCGACAGGAAAGCGATCGATTGATTTGAGTGAGGAGTGATGAAAAGAAATGGCGGGAAAGCGGGTGGGAAGGCGGAAAGAGAGTGGCCAGTGGCCAGGTGACCGCTGTTTCGCTAATCGAGAGGCCGCCTCACCCTTGCCTCTGGTATCGGCCGAACATCGAAAATCATCGGCCAAACATAGGCACAGGTAAAAGTCGAAATCATGAACTACTTCTCTTAGAAGATACGGTAATGTGTGTAGAGTCCTGGGCTTTGAACGCGAATGTTTGTTGAATAAACTTTTTAGCAATTTCAATAGATTTATTCCACATAGACGAAGTTTTAAAGCACTTAACACAACTACAGCATTGTAGATAACAGTTTACTTCCCCCCCTCTCTCTCTCTCTCTCTCTCTCTCTCTCTCTCTCTCTCTCTCTCTCTCTCTTGAAATAGATGAAACAGAACTTTAGCATATTTATCCAAACATGAACATTTTATTCACAATGTTTCTTCCATCTCACATTCTATTATGTACGCGCGTTTCGGGGATTGAAGTGCCTGAAAACAGATTCTAAAAAAAAGTAATTAGTAAATAAAAGATAAGGAAGGAAGAGGAAGAGGAAGAGGAAGCAGTAGAGAGTGAGAGAGGGAGAGGGAGAAAGAGAGAAGGAAAGAGAGAGAGAGGGATCTGCGACTCACCCGCCACCTCTTCTTCAGACATCTCTGTCGTATCATCTGTGAAACCACGTAAATAAACACAAGAAAAAGAGCACCTGAAAAGCATTTTGAACAAACAAAACACACACAAAACTAATTCATTGTAAGGCTGTAGTTTTCCAATATACACTGACTTTCATCCTTGCTCAGATACAGTATACAGATTACACAAAAGGAATTATTTGATTTGATTTTCATTCGATTCGATTCTGTTTGAAGACTCACCCGCTACAATACATGACAGGAAGATGGCTGGTGTCAGCTGGGAGGACCCATGGCTGGGGGAATGCGACTGCAACATCCCTCCATCACTCTTCCCATTTACATTATTATTGGGATAATATCAAACAAATGTATTTTTTTTAATTTTGTAAAATTCCTACAACAATGAAAATGGAGAAGCTGCAGTAGAGCAGTAGCCGTAATTGTTATCGTTATGGTTCTAGAAAGAAGGAGTGAGAATTCACGATTATAGTATGTCTTTTGGGTAGCGGTGACCTGTCTTGCGATACTAACAGTGTTAGCGGAACTTACAGTGTTTGTATGGCTCAGTATATTATAACAGAAGAAATATTATAACAGTAATAATGTTAATACTGTAATAGAAACGTTTTCGAAAGTAAATATAACTGACTCTGTCCTGAACGGGAAACGTGGTGAAGAAATGGTGAAAGCAAGTGAGTACAGCGCAGGTCACGAAAATGCAATGTTGCAAAAAGACGATTATAGCGAGAGAAGGTGCGAAAGGAAAGGTAAACAGGGCTCAGAGAGGGAAGAGAGAGAGAGAGAGAGAGAGAGAGAGAGAGAGAAGAAGGAGGAGGAGGAGAGTGCACATTGTTTGCTCATTGTCTATGCATGAGTAAAGAAGCGAACTATCCGCTGACTCCTCCCTTTTACAATGCAATTACCCACACACAACAAATGAGTAAGAAGCTAGTCCTAAAGAAAACAAATAGATTAGATGTGTTTCTATAGAGACACGCACATGTTTTGAGGTGTTTCTACTTCAGACGCGTATGTATATCACAATTTGTTTATTGTTGAATCAACTCAAAAGACACAGTGGCAAGGAATAAGTGGATAGGACAAGACACAACAATTCAAAATGTACAGTACAAACAAACCACACACGACTATGATACTATGAAATCGCGATGGAAAAGAAACTCTTTTTAAGATTTTTTTTCAAATGTCGTTGTAAGGTAGTCTGGGCAAATATATTATATGCAAAAAGTCGTGTTACTGGAACGAGTGTCGCTGGCGAGTGTTCTTCAGGATAACGCTGTCATCGTCCCTGAAAAGATTGATGTGGATTACTGTACTAAAAAACTCATCACAACTGTGTTAGTACCTGGTTAGTAGTGTTTAGTAGTGCGACCGCGGGCGGTGCGCAGTGCCATTCACAGGATAGTCGTCTGAGATTTGCCTGGAAACACGCGCATGTTAGTGGAGGATAGTAAGCAAATAGATCAGTGAATACATAAATAGATAAATAAACACGTACTGGTCTTTTCGCGCAAAGACGACCCCCATGTCAATGAGGTAGAGAACGGCACAGAGGAAGTAGAACGCCTGTAAACAACAAGGTGAACAAGAAAACAAACAAACAAACAAACAAACAAACAAACAAACAAACAACTCACCGCAGCCACCGCCCATCCTTTGACTACGAACTCGATTTGACAGCCGGGCAGACCAGCGCAGCCTGAAATGAATTATTGAGCTCTCATGTTCATGTTTTGGTTCGGTCACATTCATTGAAACGTATATTTTAATTTTTTCTACAATATGACAGATGTATAATAAACGGACGATTACGTTATTTATCCACTGAAAATGATAGACTATTCTCCGGCTATTTTGTATGCAGCACAAACAGTGGTCTCATGTTATATATTTGTCAGTCCATTTCTCTTGATAAGAAAACGCGCGTGTTGTGTCATCCCACAAATTCTCTCCTCAACTATGAACATTCTCAAAAAAACGTAATCATGTATGAATGGTAGACAATATTTTCTCTACCTTTCTGCAAAAACTGCGCTTCAAAACAATTCAAAACAAACAATTTAATTCGACACAAATTCCAAAGAGTTGTTCATAAATATAAATCACTATCCGCCGACCTGAGAATACTCCGTTTCCGATCGCTTGAATGAAGAATGCCATGTGATCGAAGCCAGTCGCATACCTGCAAAGCAAATATTTGTTGTATCTATGTTTGTTTACTCAATTTTTTTATGATTTGACTCCTCATCCTTGAATGGTTGAAAAGGAAGTAGGAAGAGTTTCAAAAAAGAAGGATGACAAACCGATAATACGATTGTACGATTCTATAGAGCGCGGTTTGTGCGCGGAAACAGATTAAAACATGTACAGAGAGAGGGAGAGAGAGGGAGTCAGAGAGAAGAGAGTGTTAGAGGATAGAGGAAAAGAGAAGGATTGGTTCATGAACTGGTTACGTTTGAGTAATCTGAGCGTATGTAGAGTAGGAAATATGAGTGAGTCATGGTGTCATAAGAGCACTAGTCTGGTTTTTGCAGTTTTGCATTTTTGTCAATTCGTCCGTACACCGCTTACGAAATGATTCTTGGATTCATGGCGTCTTTTTTGGACATTTTTTTTCATAGAAAACTCACCACGTCTCGACGCCTCCCAATACTACGAAAGCAATCAGGCAAATTCCGGATGCGAAGATTTGCTGAAATCATTTCACAAAATTGTTTTTTTTCATGATATTGTCTTTTATCACCTACGATTTATTTGAACACATTTCTCTCTGACTCACTGCAATATTGTCACATGTTCAACAATCCATTGCAATGGCAATGGGATGCCGAACCATCCTCTGTCAACAGCCTACTCATTTTGCCAGCGTGAATTTCGAAATATGTCATCGTCACCGAACGTGTTTTCGCCCCCCAACCACACACGGATTCGAGTATATGAAAATGTGAGCCGATCTCACACTCAACCTGATTGATTAGAGGAGAGAGAGTGCCTCACTTTCACCAGCGATCAACCGGAAAGGGGCGATTAGCCTGATTGAGCGTGCGCATCTATCCACTCACTATCGATCGGAAAGAAAGGAAAACGCGCGGGAAACACATTCACAATAATAGTAATGGTGAAACATTATGTGGTCATTTCGACATTAAAATGTTAAACAATATACTATATCTTCAACCTACCGGGTAGGTGAGAGCTCTGCCGACGCCCATGTGGATACAGCTGAATGTGAAAATGGATCAATCGATAAATCGATACTTAAATAGCTACCTGAACGCGACAGTGATGAGGGAGAAGATGAGGGAGATGCAGATGAGAGCGACCTGCCCGTACACGCTGCAACCGATCAATTTATCAGAGAGAGAGAGAGAGAGAGAGAGAGAGAGAGAGAGAGAGAGAGGGAGAGAGAGAGAGAGAGATGATACTCACTTAGTGCCTCTGCCCTGGAAATGGAGTGCGTTGTTCCATCTATCTGCATTCATAGGGAATATAGAGTTCTGCCCCGGGCAGATCTCGCGGCTGTAATAAAATAGATAATTCAATAATTAATCTAGATCTTTCATTTTATGATTGAATCGTATAGACTTAAAAGAGAGAGAGAGAGAGAGAGAGAGCTAGAAAGAAAGAAAGAGAGGGGATATGTTCACCTGATGGGCTGTCCATTGAGATATCGAGAGAAGCACGCTCCGGGTGCAGTCAGAATCAACACCATAGCAATTATGGTGAGCAGCTGGAAATAAATAAACAAGTAAACAAATTTGCAAACAAGTTCAGGACATAAAACAACTGCAAAACCTCACCAATATGAATATGCGAATGCTGAAGGAGATAGCGGCGAACGCGCGTGGAGAGGCCATGGTTTCCTAGAATACAAACACTGGATGTTTATTTAATTGAAAACAATACATTAATACTCGCGCACACTCAGAAAGACAAGGCGCCAGCAGTGGGCGGCGGCTGCCATACAGAGGCAGAGTATGGAGGCGTATTTGTGATGAGACCACGCGATGCGAGTGTGTCTCTATGATAGCATTGAATAGAGTGCGACTGCCCAGTCTACCGTATCCCACACGCACGCATTCCGGTTCCCTCACACCTCTCTTCCTCTCTCTCTCTCTCTCTTCCTCTCTCTCTTCTCTCTCTCTCTCTCTCTCTCTCTCTCTCTCTCTCTCTCTCTCTCCGCCCCTCTGCTCTGCTGGTGAGTAGTCGGGATTTGGATTACCACGATTACGGGCATATTGCATAAGAGTACGACTGGTTTGCCGCCGCCGCGCGAGTTTTCGAGTTTTTCGTGCTCCGTCGATGGCATAGGGGGAGAGAGAGAGAGAGAGAGAGAGAGAGAGAGAGAGAGAGAGAGAGAGAGAAAATAAACAGGTGTACACGGGATTTTGGTGGTGATTTGGATATGACAGGAAAGAGGAAAGGGAAGTGCGTATGTGGTGCTGTACTATGAATCAACATAAACAGAAGGCTGTGATAAGAAACCAATCGTAGATTTCTTCTAGTTCTTTTCGTGCAAACGAAAATCATTTACATATATCCTTACTGTTGTAACCTGCTTGCGGTCATCAGCGTAGCCAGGGCCAGAAGGATCTTATTCCTCCTCACTCATCCTAATCCTTACAAGAAGAGCTCGGCCTCTAGATTCACGAGTATAGTACTGTACCAGTAATGCTCAACAACATGACTAAAACAGACACAGACACAACCCAAATAATTATCACTTAGTGTCTAGCACATACCACTTATGCTCCTGAGAAAGACGGTGACTGTCATACTGATGGAATAGCTTTAGTGGGCACCTAGTTCCTGCTGCGATGATGTTGGATTATGTACATATCTGCTACTGTTTACTCATTCTTATCAGGACACGACACTATTAACTTATAAAAATAAAGAAACATTCACAAACAAAAACGATCTTCACTTTAAACTTGTGGGCGGAAAGCTGGAGTAAGTGGAGTGGATGGTAGAGGTGCTGGGAAAGGAAGTGGTTGGCGGCGCCAAGGAGCACATTAGAGAGGGCGCGCAGCGCCCTCTCTTTTGGCTTAGGATAGGGCTCGCGCCAGAATTTTCAAGAATCTATGTTGGAATGCCCTCGATGGCGAAAGAAGCGCCAATGGCATCAAAAGAAGAAACCGGAACAGCCGTGTGGTCAAATGAAAATAGAGACGGTAACAACAAAGACAGGCAAAACAACAACGACGACGAGAGGACAACGTAAAACAAATTACCTTTTTTTTGTTTGTCTATTTGCCCGAAAAATTTAGAAGCAAATTCAGTCCATATTATATTCGAAACATTTCTGAGCAGGAACCTACAGAACACGGGGAGACATAGTGTAATGGGAAGTGTTAGTGAGAAATTCATACAACACACAATTTATTTTTATTTTTATTCTGGTTGTTCACAGCAGTTCGACTCCGCCATTCTTACTGTCGCCGCGTTCGCAGCAGGGCAAATTACTAGGATATTCAGTTTAGAGAATTGTTGCTCAATTGCACTTTCAAGCCGTCTGCGCTCTCTCATTTCCTACAATATCTACGATTTCTCGATTTCGTCGTTCGTTTTTACCTGTCTTCAGCTTATTTATTTGTTGATTTTCTGTGTTTTATAATTCTTTTATATCACATTCATTTTCTATTACAGGATTCAGCTCGTCACAGAAGCTTTCATTCATCGCTGACAAGAAGCGGGTCTTCAGGTAGGACAAGTAAGTTTTCAATTTGTGATTAATATCTAAAAGATGGTATCAAGTATCTTTAGTTGTTTGTTGTTCCAGCATTCGATTGATATAATGTTATGATATTCTCAGGCGCTACCTCGTGCACCAAGATCCTGATCACAGCCTGTCGGCGCCACCATCACAACAGGTTGGTTGAATCATTTTTGGTTATGTGATACTGTATCTGAATGATAGACATTTATCGCATGCAATACTGTGTGAGATCTACTAGTATGTGAGTATCGAATACTGAATTCTGCTCGCGATGCAATCTAATCATTCCTCGTCGTGATATATAGGTTTAACTCCCCCTCTACTACTAGGTTTTTTTGTTGATTTAATAATTTTATTTTAATTATGTATGGTTTTGTAATTCATTGACTTTCAGCATGTCTCCACCACCTACCGCCTCGGCGCGCAAGCCTCGTCGTTCCCTGGATGCTCAGCTCATCACGAACGCAGCGGCCAGCGTGAGTGGAATTGTGTACTAACGTTACACGCAATGTTTGTTGCAGCTCATTACTTCACCCAGAACTCGAACCTCTACATCCAGATACATTGATGAGCCTACGGTGCGAATGGTGAGTATTAATTGAATTTGGTGTTTATTATAACAATGTTGTTCAGCGCGGGCAGGGTGTCAAGAAATCTGGACAGCCCCCTACTCGTCTTCGCGCGAGTCGATCCACGCCAACTAGCTCACATCTACAATGGAGCAAGAAGGTGCGTGATAGGGGATACAACAGAGAGTGTTTTGGTAAATTTGGTGGTTTGTAACAAAAACGGGGCAACGTTATGGAATGCAATATGTATTTATTACTTATTGTATTCAGGTCGAGGACGTATCTCACTGGACCAAGCAGAGGAGAATATAGTTTTTCGATATTGTATTTGTATTACTTTGTTTTGTTGTGCGTGGACTGTATGTATGTATGTTAGCCGTTTTTCCTTTCTGTGTAATGCATTTATGATGGAACATAAAAGTACTTTAGTACAATTCATGTCTGAATCACAAAATTCTGCGACTGGTGGGGAAATGAGGGAGGAGACGTCGGATAGTTTATGGAAATCATACAGTTCTGCGGCGCTCTGTCCTTTTCCCTTTTCCTGGAACGAGGGTGTGGTGGCATCAAAGAAGATAGATAGAGTATCGCCGTAAATTATGGCTCTCTGAAACGGGCAATGGGTTCACGAACCCCACCGACTGGTCCTATTATACCAGAGGGTTTGAAAGATGATTGGATTGAAAAATGGACTGAAATCACTGGATTGAAATCGTACCGTCGTACATTAATAAAATACGTGATATTGATGTGTTATTTGCTTTCTAGATAAATCGTGTACGTTTTGATCTGCGTGAGCGTAGATGAAGACATATCCATACCAATTAGAGACAAACAATAGCGTCATTGAATATGTTTCACTAAAAGAATCTGTGTTCATTGCAGGAGAAGAAGAACAAGAGTCGACGGGTGAAGCACTTCTATGGCCGAGGACCTGCCAAGCCTGCCGGTTCTGTTCCTGCAGCCCGGAGAGTGGTCCTGCGCTCACCCACTCGCACTCCAGCGCCTGGACAGACTACCTCTCCTCCTCGCACGACCTCTCCTCCTCCTTCTCCATCTCCTTCACCCGCTTCACCGGATCGAGTGTCGTCTTCAAGTGTTCCGGCAAGCCCATCCCGGCCTGTGCAGTCTGGGCGAGACGTTTGCTCACAAGGAGACGTCCCGCATTCGCTCCGTATGCAATCCATAGGGCACGCCATTGGAGACTCCGTGAATCAATCTTTTGCGATCCAGAAACAGAATGTGTCGCGACACAGCTCGGGAGACATGTTCGAAGACCCCCATACAGGCGACCCGCAGACTAACAGGATGAGTTGGCAGGCACAGGCTGCAGGCGATGGCTTCCATGGAGATGACCCGACGGAGCTCTGCTCTCCCAGCAACCCTTCTTCGTGCTCAACCCGTGTTTCTACATATGAACATTCCAACCCCCTGCCGACACGCAATGACTCGATGGAGTCGATGCCGGAGTTGTCGCAGCACGACAAAGGAGAGCAGAGCAGCGATAGAGAAGCCGACTTCAAGATGCTGGTGGAGAGCATTGCTCCCGAACAGTCATTCAGCAGGAAGGTCAGTAATTCCAAATCAATCTCCCTCTCTCTCCCTCCTTCCCTTTCCCCCCCTCTCTCTCTCTCTCTCTCTCTCTCCTCTCTCTCTCTCTCTCTCTCTCTCCCATTCTTCACTGCGCCGTTTCAGAACACTTTCCGCCTCACTGGGAGAACAGGAGAGAAGTTGATTGTTGAGGCGCCGGATGGAAAGTTCGAGCTGCACGTCATTGTGGCTGGAACCAGAATTCATTTTCTCGAATGCGGTGACTCTGCTAAACGGTGAGAAAGTTGAAATCATTGTGTTTCAAACCATAATGGTATATTTTAAGGGCGCGTGTGGCTGCTGCCAGACGACTGTTGCTGAATCTGGTTCGCGCAGACGATGTGGCGCCGGATCCGCAAAGGGACAACGAGGCGATGCGAGCACTGCTGCACAGAGCAGCCGAGCTGGAGGATGAATTGGGGAGGAAGAAGTATGGTGTGGTGCTGCCAGCCCATGACGGACTCATGCAAATAGGTGAATATGACAAATCAAATCAAATCAGTGAATATGTCTGGGGTATGAAATGGCTTTTACGTGAAAAATGAAAAGGTCAATGAACAAACTAAACGGGGTGGTGATGCATTACATCAAAATTACTCCCACAAAATACAAGAAAAAAGACGCGCAACACGACGAGAAAATTTAGGAGAAACAAAGGGATGATTATGATTGTCTGCAAGCGATCTTTCCCCTTCCCCCTCTCCTCTCTCTTTCTCTCTCTCTCTCTCTCTCTCTCTCTCTCTCTCTCTCGGCAATTAGGAAATGACACCAGACACCACGAAACCACGAAACACATAAAAAATCTGTCGTATGCAGTAGTGTTTGTGAAGTGGCGACGTGTATGTTGTCTGGTGTCATTTCCTAATTAAAGAGAAAGAGAGAGAGAGAGAGAGAGAGAGAGAGAGAGAGAGAGAGAGAAAGGAGAGAGAGAGTACGGAGAGAGAGAAAAGATGACACGGACACATACACATTTGGGGTACTGTATACCATCTTATCTTACTCTGTCGAGTCGAGTAAGAAGTTTGTCACAATTTTATAGAAAACATATAACGACAAATTATTTTGCTGTGTATATTATTTTAGAAGTGTGGATATTCATTGTATCGCTTATCAGCGAATTTGGGAAAAAAAATAATCATTTGTAGACCTCTGCGGTTATCTGCTCCTTCGCTTTAACATCTCGCTCAACCAGCTGCACGAGATGCGCATGGCAATGGTCCGAGCAGGAGGAATCAATCCATTCCATACTCGCTATGCCATGAGTAGATGGATGCGAGAGCACACTCTCGTCACTCGAACACTCTTGTCCATATCTCCCAAGCCCGCTGTGCCATGCACCTACGTGAGTTCTCTCTCTCTCTCTCTCTCTCTCTCTCTCTCTCTCTCTCTCTCTTTCTCTCTCTTTCTCTTTCTTTCTTCACACGTGTTCAATATAGTAAGTAGGGTGATTTGCTTGTTGCAGATCAGAGATGTTCCCACGTTCGTCCAGCAATATCTCACAGCCACTGAGAGTATGCTGGATAGAGATCTCGAACCCTACGGCGGCAGGCTGTGGCTCAAGGCAGGGCTCGATAAAGGACACGGCATTACCATCCTCACCATCGCATTCTCGAATCGACCAGTGGGCTTGGTTCACGCGCCCTGCAACCATGCGATACTGGCTGCGTTCGCCGAGAACGATTCTTACGAGAATATTTCGTCTCTGCTTCAGGTGAGGTCTACTTTTCCTTTCCTTTTCCTGTCATCTTCTCTCCTTTCTCGTTTATCGTTACTGTAATATTTATCGTAGGTTCCACTCGCCGGTCTGGCGATGCTGAAGAAGCTCAGGCTAAGCTGGCTGAAGGAAGATGTTCCAGTGGAAGTGCAATGGGCTGGGGACCTCAAGGTGAAAGATATAAACGTTTCAAAATGTTTTACGAGTTATTTTAGGCGATGCTTGCTCTGGTGGGACTGCGCTCGTTTACGTGTACGCATCCATGCGTTCTTGTAAGTGTGTGTTGTTTTGTGCGAGAGAGAGAGAGAGAGAGAGAGAGAGAGAGAGAAAGGAGAGAGAGAGTACGGAGAAAGAAAAGGAGAAAGAAAAGGCGAAGGACGAAATTTACGCATGTTTCAGTGTGAAGTCCGCAAGGAGGACATGTATGCCGGTGATGGAAAGGGCCGTACTCTGAGAACGGCTACCCGTGCTGTGGAGATGCTAGAGAGCGGTCGCTTCGGATACCACAAACCGCCCCTGATTGGAGAGAATGCCGTTCTCCTTCCATCCGTTCTACACGACTTTCTGGCACCGGTTTCGGACATCTACAAGAAAATGCGGATAATGGCTGCCAAGGCATGACCTTTAATGTTTAATGTTCTTACCAATAGTTTTCTTTTTACGTTTCTACTGGTTTTTGTGATAGTGAATGTGTTTACCCAGTCATTCAGATGGTGGCGTCCATGATTCAGAAGAAGAGCATTGATTCTACTACTTTCCAGATTCCGGTACGTTGGAGTAGTTTGGATAAGATTGTTCATGATTATGATTCATACGCATTTTAGGATGTTGTTTCGGCCGGAGAGCTAGGGAAACTTGAACAGGAGAAGGCGTACAGGAGACAAGCGAGGGACGCCTTCGAAACGTGGGTGGCCAGGAGGAAGGAAGACCAGGCTGGCGTCGCTAGACGGGGGAGGAAGACGAAGCAGAGCGGAAACGACTGGTACGATGGACCCTGCGTGGGATGGTGTATTCACAGAATGCACAAGAAGGAGCACAAAGAAGTCAAGTGTTCCGAGTAAGTATATTTACATCATACGCCTTTTCACTCCTAATCTTAAAAATAACTGTGTATTTATCAAAATGTAGGTGTGGCCGACGAGAGCACGTGCACTGTACGGGGTATGTTCCTGCCAGCGACAAGAAGAAAGAGAAGAATGTCATGTGGAAGTGTCTCGACTGCCGAGCTACTCAGGTATGCATAAAAGAACAACGGTAATGTGAATAACAGTGGTGACAACAACATTGATCAACTGCCATCACATCCCGAATGTAGTCCTGGCAGGACTATATATAAACTAATTAAAGAGTTCAAAGTTGATATTCACTTGTCAAGTAAACTTGTAAGCAGATAAGGGAACAATATCTCCATATTTTGATGCCAGATCGATACTTGAACAGTAAACAACTCATATCACAGAGTTATCATAGAATTGATGTTTTATTATAAATTTTAATTGGTATGCACACTGTGAATAAAATTATTTCAACCACCAGTAAAAAGTGTACCACTAGTATACGTGACATTGTAGACCGACAAGGAGAAGGAAGATGCTATGCGAGCTTACCATACCATCTCTGTCATGTATGGAGACGCCTGCGTCGACACACATGCTGCGCACAGACATGCGTACCAAGATGAACGATTCAAGCTGTTCGACAAACTGGCAGCGGAGAAGCGAGTGCTACTTGTGGCATACCACGGAGGTGAGTTCGATTCAAATGTATGTTTTTGATTCTTTATTCTATATGTCGTTTTCCAGGGCTCCTGGATGGCAATGGTGTGAAGGCGTTTCTTCGCAATCGCTACACATTCATCAACCACATCCGCTCGATTGACCCGAGTAACCAGTTGGTTGAGAAGAAGATGCAGAAGTTCGCCAGATTGCTGATCTGTCTGAACTCTCTGCACATGTTGACTCAGTCGCGGTTCCTCAGCAAGGATGAGGTGGCCAAAGTGGACAGAGTGTGTAAAGTTCTGAAGAAGGTGTGGACGAGAGACTGCTCGGACGAGGATATGCTCAGCAAGGTGCACCAGATGTGTGACCACTTCCCTCAGTTCGCGACCCGGTACAACACACTCGGACACCTGTCCGAGCAGGGAGTGGAGGGAATGCACCGAGTTGTCGGCGCGTTCCGAGTTGCCTTCTGTTCCGCTCTAGGAGTCAGTGCCGAAGCCCTTGCCCAAATCATCATTGGCGTGAACCGCTCGAACCAGGAGGTGCTCATCTCGCCATTCAGACGGATGGGAAACAAGAAGACGGATCCCGACGAACCTCCTCTATTCGGTCCTGCCGAGCCGGATTTCCTCGAGGAGTTCGGAATGTGGAAGAACGAGGAGTGGGGAGACGTCGAGGAAGACGAGGAGGACCGAGAGAAGGATGACTTCGATGAGATAGATAACGAGGACGTTTCGGAGTACGAAGACAGCGACGAGGAGGAGAGCAGCGGGGAGAAGGAGGGAGAGGAGGATGGAGAGGTGGTAAAGGATAGCGACTCTGACTGGGAAGAGTGATTGCACGATTACGAAGTTGTATGATTTCATGATGTTATAGATAGTGTTGTTATATTATGTTTTCCGTTGTTAACATTTTTGGTTATCTTGTCTGTACAATGCGATTTGTTTTCATGATGATAAAAAAACTGATCAAAAATGCACTTCGCAAACATAAACGCCACTGACAGCGTTGGGGAGAGGACAGATTTGTGAAAAGTAGGGGAGAGCGATGCGAATGCGGTTTCCGGGACTCGAAAGTAGACATATGGAATAGAAAAAGTCCATAGAGTGTGTAGTTCCAGGCTCGACGGTTGTCTCATAGCGGACCCCTTGGTCTGGGTGCGCGGCGCCACTGACAGCGTTGGGGAGAGGACAGATTTGTGAAAAGTAGGGGAGAGCGATGCGAATGCGGTTTCCGGGACTCGAAAGTAGACATATGGAATAGAAAAAGTCCATAGAGTGTGTAGTTCCAGACTCGACGGTTGTCTCATAGCGGACCCCTTGGTCTGGGTGCGCGGCGCCACTGACAGCGTTGGGGAGAGGACAGATTTGTGAAAAGTAGGGGAGAGCGATGCGAATGCGGTTTCCGGGACTCGAAAGTAGACATATGGAATAGAAAAAGTCCATAGAGTGTGTAGTTCCAGGCTCGACGGTTGTCTCATAGCGGACCCCTTGGTCTGGGTGCGCGGCGCCACTGACAGCGTTGGGGAGAGGACAGATTTGTGAAAAGTAGGGGAGAGCGATGCGAATGCGGTTTCCGGGACTCGAAAGTAGACATATGGAATAGAAAAAGTCCATAGAGTGTGTAGTTCCAGGCTCGACGGTTGTCTCATAGCGGACCCCTTGGTCTGGGTGCGCGGCGCCACTGACAGCGTTGGGGAGAGGACAGATTTGTGAAAAGTAGGGGAGAGCGATGCGAATGCGGTTTCCGGGACTCGAAAGTAGACATATGGAATAGAAAAAGTCCATAGAGTGTGTAGTTCCAGACTCGACGGTTGTCTCATAGCGGACCCCTACCCCTTCGCCTGGAGAACGCATCAGATCCAAAGTGGAATAGAGAACGAATATTATACGTGAGTGACTGTTCGTGTATCAAAATGATACGTTTATGTGTTTACCATCGTTGGATTGTATATCACAGTTCATTCACGGCGAAACTATCATTTTAAATACAAAAAGAGAGTGTACAAATATATTCGTGTTTATTTGCCCTGATGTTAAGAATGCGTGCTCTATTGCAAATCTACAGTAAACTTGTGCGATGTGGGAGCGCGCAGTTATAATAAGCCCCGCCCACCTAATGGTTCTCTCGCACCGGCGACGCCGCGCCGTGTGGGTGCGCATCGCGCGGCACTTCCACGCAGTCGAGTGGCAAGCGAAGAAGCCTATCACATGCTCTCTCATCTCTCCTGTTCCCTTCAGGAAGCCGGCAGCAAGCTGCAAGTGCCGCCGTTCGACCCGTCCACCGTCGGCGACAGCATGAGCAGGCCGATGCTGGAGGAGGAGCGCCAGTCCGTCGTGCCGCCCTACCCGCCGAGGACTTTCCGCCGCAATTGAATGTAGTTCGCGCTCACGTGTACACTCATAGTTTGTATTGTTTCTCCAATTCGTTATTAATAAAAAATATATTTATAACTATAACAGACTCTAAATCCCGTTTCGACAAATACAAACAACTCATTAGATAAACAATCCATTCAACTATAGAAAAAACCTAGCCATACTGAGTGCGGATGAGTTGAGGGCAGTGTGAAAGATGGGAGATGACAGGGCGTGCGGCGACGGCGTCTAGCCATGGTTCCAGAAGCTCTGTGTGGCGTTGTGTCTCTCGACCCGAGCCACGCCCACCACACACTCCCCATCCAACTGCACGCTGTACAACTCCTGCAAACATCACAGCAAGTCATCGAGAAACAATTCACATTATACACCCTTCAATTACTAAGTATCAAAAGAACAATAGAGATGACCATCTCAACCACCACTCACTGATCAATGTTTGAACTCATCACTCATTTATAATATAACAACCAACAACTCTCTCCTTCTACCACCATTTCACACTCACCCCTCCTATCTCCCACCCCCCCCCCCTCTCCTCTCTCCTCACCAACAACTCCTGCATAGCCGTCTCCTCTATCTGTAGATAGGCCAGAGGGCGACGGGAGACGCGACGAGATTCAGTCAACATCTGAAATGAAGACACTATCGCAAGAAAAAAAGGGCGCACCGGATGCATTCGAATATGTTACTTATTGTGCATGGAACATGGAACTAATGTCCCGTCAAATACAATTCAATATTACAATGCGCCAAGAAAATTCCACATAAATGATAAATGCTTTCAGAAACAAAGATGTGTATAAATTTTATAGAGCTCGCCACGAAATAATAAATAACAATAATGGAGCTCCGACCCACCCTCTCCTCCTCCTTCATGATACTGGTCAGAGAGCCGGGATGCTGGGGCGGCAACGACCGAGCAGACGACTGCAACCAGCACCACTCCCCCCGCCCTGCCTCACTCCTTCCCCCATACACACTCACCTTGATACTCGTGTTGTTGTTGTTATAGTTGTTGTTGTAGTTCCCAGCTGCTTCCTTTTTCTTCTGTGCAATAGGGACACGGGCGGACGGCCGGGAAGACGAACACCGAGATTCCTAGAAATTGCGCATATGAGTGGATGAAACCAAAATCATATCTTTGCAAAATAAAAACTTAAAATTTCTACTTTATCCATGTTATTCTAAAACATAATGTACAAAGGTGCACGTAAAACTTGGCATACCTCCATCTGAATCTGTGCAAGCGACGGCGCGCCGTTACAAGCAGCGACAGGCGGGGCGGCCCTGATAAGAACAGTCTCTTTCCCTCTTCATTCCTCCTCCTCCTCTCTCTCTCCCCACCCACCACCCTCTCACTGCTCCTCCTCCTCCCTCCCTCTTCTCCTCCCTCTTCTCCTCCATATCCATGGGCCGC
This sequence comes from Rhabditoides inermis, assembly GCA_963966185.1. Taxonomy (NCBI): domain Eukaryota; kingdom Metazoa; phylum Nematoda; class Chromadorea; order Rhabditida; family Rhabditidae; genus Rhabditoides; species Rhabditoides inermis. Next base: position 10,521 of record CAWZYM010000448.1, on the reverse strand, counting down.
ATCCTCTGTCCCCGACCCATCACCAGTCGTTTCTTGCCAGTTGACGAACACGGAGACGGGGTGCAATCCTCAACAAAAAGATTTCTAGACGGATACATTTGGCATTCGTACTTACTCTAATACTTTTCACACATGTGTTTGCATCATAGTTTCTACAGAATCACATCACGAGTGAAAGTGAAATGATGGACTGGATGGCATATCGATATATCGGTGTCTTAACAAAATATATACATTCTCAACGGCTCAAACACCGCATACCAAACCAAGAGCATGTAGATCAGAATTTAGAGAAAACAATACTCACCCCCTCTCCTCCGAGACTAGGAAAGTGCCTGTCGATCGACTGTTGCTGCGCGGGTGAGAGGACGGGTCTGGGAGGAGACGAGACAACAACAGGATGCGGCGTCTGAAAGATAGTGACATCACTCAATGGTATTCTCTTCCCCTCGTCCTCCCAGGGAGAGGGAGAGGGAGAGGAAGAGGAAGAGGAAGAGGAAGAGGGAGAGGGAGAGGAAGAGGGAGAGGGAGAGGAAGAGGGGGAGGGAGAGGGATAGGGAGAGGGAGAGGGAGAGGGAGAGGGAGAGGGAGAAAGAGAGGGAGAGGGAGACTGTCTCCTTACCTGGCCCAGTGCAGGGAAAGCAGCGTCGAAGGGTTGTGAGAGAGGCTTGAGTGCAGTGGCAGCTGTCGGGGGCCGGGCATCCGACCGCCCCTTCGCCTTCTCCGCGTGCTTCTCATCATTCACGGACAGCGTAGACAGAGCCTGAAAGTAGGAAGTGTTCTTTTTCATGATACAAACTTAATTCCTGCATCGTTTTCCACAGATTTACTATTACGAGAGATACGAATAGGGCATACGAAAATATACTATTCACTCACCTTCTCCACTTGCCGCTCCTCCTTCTCCACCTCCTCTTTCTTCTCCTCCTCATCTGCTCCTCCTCCCCCTTCTCCAATCGACTCTGTCTTACTCCTCGTCGACTGGGTGCGAGAACGAGGAGACGAACGAGAGAAAGAAGATGCCTGCAGATATGAGCGTCTATAATTCATACAAAGCTTTTCAAATTTTCGAGATCTAGTTGCACACAAAACTGTGAAAATACAAGATATATTATACTGAATCTGAAACACATCATACCTTCTCCCTCTTCGACTGCTTGTGGCTGCGGCAGAGAATGTCGATCTGGAAAATAAACAATTCACCAGGCGAAACTATATGTATTACTGTTTGGTAAATAACACACAAGAAAATCCGAATACACGGGCCACGGGCGTGTTACCGACATTTTCGAAATCACACGCCACACGAAAGAAGGCACGCAAAACAAGTAATTAATTAATAATATATATGTACACGATGATTTAGAATTTAACACAATTTGAATTAACACAAAATACCTGTTCCATCTCCTCTACTTCCACTGCGAGTTCCTCATCAGAAGGGGGAAGGAATGAAAGACGGGATTGGCGTTCCGAGAGGAACTGCAACATTCGGATTTCCACCTCATAATTGGCAGCCTACATATAGGATCATACGATGTATGTATAAATGTGTCACTTTAGTCCGAAGATCGACTGAGTGTGGTGGAATCAGCAATGCTTGTGTGTATTACCTCGAACCAGTGCACAGTCGTTCCTCCTGCCATCTCATCCACATAGAACTGAGACTCGGCCTCCCACGACTCCGCACAAGGAACGTACGTCGACTGCAGTCACATCATCATACAACAAAACACAACTGTCACCTCAGTATTTGTCAACATTTTGATATATAATATTTTAGTTAGAGGGAGATAGTTTCGCGCATTAACCTCTTCGTACATGTGTTCTGTCTATATGGGATATCGGGTTACTGTAGTTGGGATGAGGGTTACTTTATGCAGGGTATGTGGTTTCAATAGTACGTTTTCTCTGTGTACGGAGGGCACCTCTCCTGACCACTCTTTGACAAAATACAAACATACAAATACCAACCGCAAAGTCGCCGGCCCCTCCTCCCTGAACCTGCCAGAGAGAACGCAGCTCCTGCGGGGCGAATGCATACGGGATAGTGATGCGCTCACTGAAAGAAACCAACTCCCCTCTTTGCTTCCGTCTCTCCCCTCCCCTCGCCTCCCCACTCACGGCGCGCATCCGCTATCTTCTCCTCCCCGTCCCTTCTCATCTTCTCGCATCGTCTCCAGCTCATCTGATAGAGCTTTCATCAGAGGCGGGGGCATGTGATACACACCACGACCCAACAGACACTGAAACAAGAATCATATCATATATATCACTGTAAGCGACCAAAATAAATAAACCACAATGTGCATCTCAGACAAAAACAATAAGTACAACAACGAATCAAAATACATATGCAATCTTCATTATTTACTTATTTATATGAAAATGAACAAATGAAATACAAATCAAAAGGACCTGTGCCCTCCTAATCCAAATCTCCCGGACCACATCTCCCTCTCCGAATCTGCGAGACGCCCACTCAAAGTGGGGCCAGAGAGAAGGAAAGTCACCGTCACACACTGCAAAAGACAACAATCAAACATACAAACATCGTTTTAATTCATTCACTGATTCCCTCTGGCATAACCTTTGTATAGCACATCATTCACAGAATGACACACAAAAAAACACAAAAGGCAATATGTATCTTTATTTCTCGATGCCTCCCCCTCACTCACTCCTCTCCTCCACCATTCTGTGGCAGTCGACCATCACTCGGGGGAACATGTACTGGTCGGCGATTGAGAGGGCGGACAGAAGCTGCAACGAGAACCAGGTTGGAAACGAGCGTCGAGCATGGACCAGCACGCACCTCTGCCACTCCCAGTCGCTCCGCCCGCTCCCGACACAACAGCACATCGACGAACCTCAAGTGGTATGCGTTACACAGTCTACAACCAAACCAATCACTCCAATATAATTTGATAAAGTAATTTTAAAAAACCTACCATTGAAACGCCTCTGCATCACAATCGAGTTTCACAGTGGAAGTCTCCCTTTCCTCTTGAGAATCGCCAGACGAGAAAGAGGTGGGGAAGGAGGCCCAACGCTGCAGAAGGCAAAGATGGTGAAAGAAAGATTAGTGAGAGAGTGAAAGAGTAAAAGAGAGTAAGAGGAAGCCACCCACCGAAGATGTGGCAATATGTACGTACTCCGAGTGAGCTTCCAGCAGCCATCTGAATAGAGACATAAGAAGTAGTTAGAAGAAGTAGTAATGAGTTCTGACTTTTTTTTTAAATAATCAACTCAAATAAAAACCTCACCTGCTGATAGTGACCGCCTCCCCTCCTCCCTCTCCCTTCACTCCACCACACATCAGCTCCATAGTCTCGTCACCATCGAAAACGATCGGGCGCACCTCGCAACACTGAAATCGTTTCACACTTCATTGGAATTGGAAATTCATCACATACTCAAGCATCATTCACTACTACATACTTGTGATTTTTACCACAATGAGAGTATTCCAATTTTTAAACGAACATACAATGCTCACCTTGCCGTCTCCTAGTCCAACTTGTGCTTCTGCAGCTGTTTCCTCTTCTCCTCCTCCTCCGTGCATCTCCTCCATCTCCCTCCACTCCGCCCTCACATCACTCAAGTCACCACAGTGGCGGTACGGACGGGGGATGGGCTGCCAACTGAACAGAGAACAACGTCCAAGCTCCACAAATCACACATCTCACCCAAGACAACGATCATACTTTATTACAACGAGTTTCACGTAAAATGAGGTTCTAAACTCTTCATTGGAAGAAAAGTAGAATCCAAGGCTTTTGGAAAAACAAAACAATTTCGTGTTTTCTGAGAAAATAGGGTACAGTTATAGTTTGTTATAAAAGAAACGTAAAGTTTGAAAAAATAGGGTACATCCCTCGATTGTACTTCCGTGCCCTCTTTACTTAATCTCGTTCTTATCCTGCTATGACGTCATACCAACGACCAGAATGAGAGTGAATACACTCTGTTCGGACACTTGCCTTCCAGCTCACCTCTCTTCATCCACCAGCAGTGGCCTGACATGTGTCGATGGCGCTGCGCCGCCCACACACGAAACCATCACCTCAACACACACACACAGATTCTCTCATTCAATTACCCTCATCATCGGATACCCACCTACCGTATCGCACATGTTACACACACTGTACTCTCTAACAAGAGTTTGAATGTGAATTGATGTGAACTCCCTACCCTACTATAACTAGTCCCAATCAGAAACGTCGTACCTCGCAGAGATCGGGCGAGCATGTGAAGGCAAGGGGCGGCATCGAGAGAGGGACTTCCTGAAAAATAAAATATTTTGCTTAGCATCAAATAACATTCCCAAAATAAACTACTACTCGTCGCTTCACAGATACATGGTGGACGCAGAATAATGGCATGGAGTATGATGTGAATTGCTCACATACACCTTATACATTGAGAATATGCGCACCTACCTCGCATTCCAGCACCACTGCCCGCGGATCCTGTTTGTACTCAAAGCCGCCACTGCAAACAACAACACAACACATTACGATTTTACGAGCTTGTTAGATCATCACTTTTTTTAGAAACCACGACTTATATGCTACACAACATACATTTTGGTTAGCCGTCAAACTGGTTAGTTTGGTTAGTTTGGTTAGCCGTCAAACTGCAATAAATTCCCACCGATCACATTTGACGATCCGAATATTGGCACGATAGAGGACGCAGAGGCCGGTCTAAAATAAATAATTAGTAATCTCTCTCACCTCTCTTTCTTGACCTCAACTCCACCCTCTCCCTCTCACCCTCTCACCTTTTCTTCTTTTGTCAACAGCAGAGCCTGCTTCTGAGTGAACTGAGCTTGCACCACCTGAAAATATAGAAAAAAAAATCAATGATTGAACGTCTCACACATTTCCTAAATGCTGGCTGACTCACCGTCCTCCTCCGGAGAAAGTGACCAGCGAGGAAGAAATGCGCCGGCTCGGGGGTCGAAGAGACTGCCTACAACACACAATCACAGTCTCCTCTCCTCCACACCTCTCCACTTATAGATCCATTTCCATTTAATTGAATTAACCTATTATCTTATACCTATCGGCTACCGTACCCCGTACCTGTGATCCTCTCTCCTGTGCGCGATAGAACACCTCACCGCGACTGCGATCAAAGTAGATCAAGAGCTGGAAGAGGATTCTTTTTTAGTTTGGATAAATATTAAATTTGAGTATATATCTACCGTCTTTATTATTATAACTATAACACTTTACGGTATCGACTTGTAAATTGACAGAATTAAAAATGATTATATTTACAGTCTTTTGAAAAATTCATGAAACATGTTTGGTGCCAAATATATTTGAAACCAGCATTTAAAAGAAACTATATTTTAGAACCACTGATTTTTTCAATGCAACAAAATGCGCTCACCTTCATCTTCTCATCGACCGCAATACTCGTCTCCTCTACTGGAGCGAGAGAGGACAGAGGGTGGAGGGAGCGGGAGGAGACTGCAACAAGTTCGAGTAGACATCATGCACGATACACACTTTATTGCAATTGTAGCAGCTCCAGAGCGTTTTATAATTGTTGAAACAATGTATACACAACGTATACACGATTCGAAACATTAAACAACACAACATAAACGAAACGAAACAAACGCTTGCGCACCTCTCCACGAGCTGCATCGCTGATCAACGAGGCGGGACAGAGAGACCAGCTGACTCTGAAATCAGTCATATTAAATCAAAACATCTCTAGAACAAAACAAAGGACATATTACTGTGTTGCACAAATTCAGATAATATAGCGAGAACATGAAACGTAGAAATGTAAAGTTCGCTGAACGGTTAAAAATTTGTAGCGTTATATAACCGCCTAATACCATAAATGTACGTTTGAGTCGACATTAATCTCATTTACCCCTCTGCCCCCCCCCCCCTCACGTACCTTTCTATACCCTCCTGTTCCATCTCCAAACGCGCTCGCATCTCCCATAACACCCATCATCACTAGACCGCCCGGACCACTGAAATGGAATGTATACTCACGTTCCGTTCATCTTTCAGTGCGCAGTGCGGACAACGAGCAGTTGGATGGAATGAGAGCAAATGACTCACTCAAACTGGTGTACGAAGTAGGAGCAGCCGTCGAGGGCCAGCACTGCGTACACCTCCAAGCATACAGTCAGTCACAACAACACAATCAATAACACGCAATAGAGTGATCACAAAGAAAACGCGAATTTGGATCAAGTGGTTTCGACTCCTAGCATCTTACCACTTGAGCCTTCCATCAACCCGGAGTCTCATCAGAGATGAAGTTGATGGAAAAGTGTTCACTACGAATGTTCGATATGGGGGGAAATAACAGACAAATTAATGTTTCGTAATAGGGAAATAAGTGGGCAGGAATAGGGGACGGACAACGTATTAGGATGGTGGGGAGAGAGCGGCAGGCTGCGATCAGTGAATGCGGTCGAATGAGGCAAGTGCGCGAGACGACTGATAAGCGGGGTGGGCAGAGCATTCGAGAACGAGTGAGAGAAAATGCGCGGAAGAGTGTGGTGGGTAGATCGCTTTGGGTAGATCAGAATTGCGAGAGCATAGTTTACTGATTCCGAAGTGACTTCCATCTAGCCAGTGACAAAATTGATGAATTCCATGAAATTACGTTTTGTATGCAAATTGTATTTGGTTTTGAGAACATTATTAGAAAGAACCGAATTAGATAGTCGCAATTTCACGTGCGAACGATTATGAGCATTACTAATATACGTTTCGAAAAGTTGTTTGCAACGTTCTTTAAAGTCTTCAAATTTCGAACAACAACGGAAGATTCGCAGTAGTTCTCCATGTAAACAATTGTATGATACATTCAACGATATATTACTATTTGCATGTGGAAAACGAACCACATGAAAATTGTAATCGTCAGTTTTATTGTACAGTTTAGTTATGAACTTGTTGTTATCTAAGTGAATGTTCAAATCCAGAAAGACTGTTTTATTTGGATCTGTATTTGTTTGTTCAAGAGTAAGTGAGCTATGGTAAATATCATTTTGTAGTTTGTTGATTATGCTGTTTTCATTATAAATAACAAGAATATCGTCCATATATCTGAAGCAATTTAACTGTTTATGTTTAAGGTATTCAATGTTTTGTTTACAGAATTTATATTCCATGAAGCTCAGAGTTAGGTCAGCTATCATAGGCGATGCGTTATTTCCTTGCGGAATTCCAGAAATTTGTTTAAAAAGGTTACTTCCGTATTTCGCAAAACTGTTTTCTAAAACAAATTCAATGAGATATTTCACATCGTTTTTATCGTAATAGTTGTGTTTGATTTCTTGACTATTATTAGTATAGAACACATTTTTATAAGTTGTACAGATGTATTCTTGTTTACTATTCTTAAAACAGAGTTCAATTAGTTCGAAAAGGTTTTGTTTCACAATAGAATGAGGCTAATTTGTGAACAAGCTACTAAAATCGGCAGTGAATATTTTCATATCCGATCTATTTTGAGTCATTTTGAGTTTGTGTATGACTTCCAAACTGTTATTTATTGACCAGTACATGTTCGTTCCGAAACGTTCCGAGATTACATTGCAATATCTTTTAAAGTGTGTTTTTACGAATGATAGTATTCTTTGGAGCTCTATCGAAATCTGTTTCAAACTGCTATTATATGCTCCAGTAATGAATCGAAATTTAATTGGCGTTTTGTGCATCTTTGGGATTGCATAAATTTTAGGCAGTACTTGTTGATCAGTAGTTGTAGTTAATTTGTTATTTTTGGTCGTTATGAGATGCCGTAGTACAATTTCAGTTTCTTTTTCCTTTTCGTAAATGGCGTATGTTTCATTTGCGTTGTTGACTGCATTTTTAACGTGATCATATCCTAGCTCTTTATTAAGAGTGATTAGATATAACTTCTTACAAGTTATTGCATAATTTCCGGATGCTTTATCAATACAAGTGATAACAAAATCAGTGTGTAGTTTCTTTATTTCTTGTGTGCAGTTAATTATATTAGTGTTAGAATGTTCGATATTAGATTTTAATTTTTCTAGCCTGGTAGAAAGTTTTGTATTTACTAACTCTTTCAGTAGTCTTAGTTTTTAATTGCGAATTAGCGCTCACTTCCGGTCACCCTATTGTGACGCTCACTTCCGGTCACCCCTATCTTCGTTTCTTTCCTCTATTTTTCTTTTTTGGTAGATCTAACTTCAAACAATTGTAAGGCTGATTTTTAATTTTACAGTCTGTGGTGTTGAGTTCAGATATATTTCCAAATCCTTTGATTTGATCATTCAAGCCGTACGGATATGCAGTATTAAGTAATCTGATCCATTGCACTTCTTTATCCAATAAAACAGTCTTCTGAGAGTTTTCAGGTAAATTGTCCAAAACAATGATTCTGAAATCTTCGCTGCAATGATCGCTCGTTTGAAAATGCTTACAAAGATATGTGATATTTATTGTATTTAATTGATGTCCTGTGTTCTCCCATTCTTATTTTGAGTGTCCTCGTTGTTTCTCCGACATATTGCACATTACAAATGTTACATTCAATTAGGTAAATTAAGTTTTTCGATTGACAATTAGCACTTCCTTCTTTCATAGTTGTACAATTCAGATTTGTAGCATAACTGGTTACCTTATTTGTGAATTGTATTTTAGGACATATTTTACATCTTCCGTTTCCACAAGGGTTTACAGTGACAGTATTAGATTCAGGCAGATCCACTCTCAATCCAGACGGCTCCCGCACACATTTCATTTTCTGATTATAGTAATAGGGGGTTCGAGTGGGGTGTGTGTTCGCCGACTGTAAGGCTGTCGTAGCCGCGTTTGATAAGGGGTGAGGATTCGCAACTGCTTAGGGTCCAGGTGACCTAATACAATTACACTCTTCCCAGCGACATTGTCATATGACATAAGGTATTCATTCTAGTTCTCAGCTTCTCATAGTACACAAGCTGAGGAGTACCGTATCCTCAATGTACCGTACCCCTCCCCTCTCCCCTACCGTACCTTCTTGCCTCCCGTGCGCAGCTCCACTGGCTCGTGCACCTCTGCATGGTGCGAGTGACCGAGCTGCAAACAACATAAATATAGTATTTTAAAAGAAATCGATATAACCGAACTTTCACTGTACTGTGTATTCTCGAATTCCAGCAACAAAATGCTAGTGTGAAAACACGCTAAAACCACTGATGCCACTGTCTTCTATCCCTAACTTCCCCACCTGTCCGCTATCGGCCCGTCCGCATCCCCACACTCTGCCGTCGTCCGACAGAAACAGAGAGTGAGAAGACGACATCGAGACGTCGACAACCTCAAACGCATACACCATGTTTAAGTTTATCCGTTTTTATGCATGTACTCTTGCTTTCTCCTGTCCGATCAAAAGATGCTAGTCAGAATATGAGAAAGAGAGTGGATGATGTGAGAGCACGTACCTGTGTTCGGTCCTTTCCCACCCGCACCCTCCTCCCTCTGTGCACTTCCTTGTCGGTCGGAACACCCAGCATTCCGTGTCGATTCGCGCCCAGAGAAACCACGTGCATGGATGCTGTAATGAGGCCATAGAAGTACTATACATGTACTATTTCACTGCATGAGCATGACTGTCATTTTGCCACAAAAAAACGTGAGCTCATCAGCGAGCCGTATGTGTATTAATTTTCACATCCACACCACTTCTCGATGTAAGTTATAATAACTAAGGAACAACGAGAGCACCCACTCCTCTCTGTGTGCTGCTTCTTCTCCATCTGCTCCTTCTCCTCCTCATCCTCTTCGTCCCACTGCTCCCACTGCTCCTTTGTCTGCTCGGTCTCCTCCTCTCTTTTCGCTCCTCGAACATGTCCAAACATGTCGTTGAGAAGAGTGTTGTAGGGTAGACCGTTCGAACTGAAAAAAACACGTTTGTAGGGCGTACGGAAGTGAAATCTTCTTGAAGCAAAAATAATAAAACTGAACTGACAACTGCCAATAATTATACCCACCCAGCCTGATCGCTCCTCTCCTTCATGAGCAACAGCGGAGTGAGCCAGCGAGAGGAGGAGAGCTACAAGAAAAGCAAGGTGCAAACAAGCAACGCCCAGCACTCACAAGGGACGAGGTACTATACATATACATTACGGCAATGCTTCCGGGCCACTATGAACACACCTCACACCACACAGCAGGGCAAGGGGTGGGTGAGGTTAGGTGGGAGAGGATAGCATACCGTAATACGCTCTATGTACTACGATACTCAACATAAGCAAAGAATCCGGTAATCCTTTAAAGATGACCTCACTCCATATAACACTACATAGTGAAGAAAATCATTATCGAAATGGATAACGCATGAATATATACTTCATCACGATTACAATTTAAACCCTATTGTTTTGCAATCGGCTTATCCATATACATATGAAACTTATCCCGAAACACGATGTATATGCTTCTTCAGTGTAACAATTCAAAGTTACGGAAAGTGGACTAATCCAAGATAGGAACTGATGTATGGATGTGTAACCCACCG